>CAJOBZ010000008.1:5650000-5800000 GCA_905332375.1 Pieris macdunnoughi
GTGGACAAGCTGGATGTTTGACGCAAAATAAACGTGTTTATCACATTATGGTATTTACCTGTTTTATTTACCTGCTCGTTTGTCGTGACTTTGTTATCGGCCTCCGATGGCATGAGATTAAACAACACTTTTTTATGTTTCCTATATAATCGCAACTTACCAAGGCAATGAAAACAAAACACTAAAGTAAAAAACGTTCTAATATCACAAACAAACTTCGATTTCTCAGGTAAAAATTTATGCTTCAATTTAATGTAATAAAACTACCTGGAATTTTGGGATTTTTGGAATGTGACGGCACACTATCATGACATTTATTAGGAAATGCGGTATTAATACATTAATATGCAGATGAGATTAAAAATTATAGCCGATTACAGGACTTAGTAAACTGGAGACATAAATAGGTACCCTGTGCTCTTACAAGATCATAGAGATCGAAATCTATAAAAATATAGTGATTTAAGCATAAAATATACATATAATTATAAAGCATAGTTCCAAAGACTTACACAAAGTACTTTAGTTGAATTGTCATGTTACAATATATAATACGTACGTATCCGAATTGTATTGAGACCGATTCTACCAATTGATATAGTTTATATACTTCCCTAATACTGATAAAACATAAATTTGCACCGTCTTTTGTATTTATCTGTTAGTCTCTCTATCATAGTGTTAATTCAATTTGACAGAAGGAGTACGAGTAGTTATAATATTTTGTATAAAAAATGGTTTAATGTGTATAAATTTATATGTTAATATTATAATTACGTATTAAAACAGCAGTGCAACTCAAGTAAGATATTTATTGCTCAGTTAGATGATTGATCTAAGTCTGTATAGGGAAGTGAAAGCTTCTAATTTGATCTACGCTATCCTTTAACTCTGATTGAACCACAGAGAACGGCTTCAAATAACTTTTAGTTCTTCTTAGATACAGTATATAATATTATTTAGGGCTGAATTTAATATCGTTTTGTATTATTACGAGCTAATTACACGAATTCTACAATGAATAATAATTACAAACTAAACACTAACGCAAGATATTTCTTGAACTAACAATACAAGATTTTAAACATTTCGTAAAAAATACTTTCACTTCTAAGCTTAATACACCTATAATTTTACTGTTGAAATATTGACATCTAAGAAAGATATCGAACTGGTTTTAATTCGTTTTAATATTGACATAATTTTTTCGATCTTAATTAGAAAGGATAGCTTAGAAAGTAATTGTAACGAAAGTTACATGTAGGTGATTTTCATACTTATTATAATACGCGTAAATTTAGGCTTAACTAGGCATAAATAAGTCTAATCCTGTCTGATATCCTGTTATCCCTCTCCAAATAAATAAACAGACCCAGTATACGGGCCGTACTGGGTCTGTTTATTTTAAAGTAGGTGATCTTGTCAGAATCGAAATAAATTATTTTTTTGTCGGGGATCGAAACTCGAACTCAAGTTATACGACATACCTATTCATAAATTACATAGAGACTAGACTAGTTATCAAGTTTTAATACTGCTTTAAAATTAATTTTAACCCATGCAGGACACGTTATTGTTGTGGTTCCATTGCACACAATTAATTTATCATGTACATATTTTCACGAAGTAGTTTTTATACGATAGGGGGACAAACGAGCCTACGAACCTACGGCAGCTGCCGCAGCCCATGGTCATCCCATGTGAGTGCATGCCTCTATAAAAGAATATCTGCTTGATATAATAACGTTATTAGCTGACAGCACCACCACAGCGATTACCATAGATTTGGTATGTGGCGTGCTTCAGTTTATTCGGTTCTAAACGCTTCCAGTGAAGTGTTACTATACAAATACATTTTGCTAATTTTGCATTGCTCGTACTCACTGGACTTAAATACATTTAAGAAATACGGTTGAATCGCGAATTGTGTATAATGAATTATAAATTCGTTATTTCTTACAAATATTGGTATAAAACTTAAATCATATTTTCTTATATACTTTACATATTCAAATCCCACCTCGAATGATAATGTCTAAGTTTGTCTAAGAGAAGCAAGATGTTTTTTGGGTATTAAGTTAAATAGTTGCTCATTTTATTCATACCCGAGAACTAGATTTTCCGCACCATACATGTGAACGTCTGAAGACGTCAAAAAACCACAAAACAAAAGAATAAATTTGCGGTTCAATTCTTTGTAATTTAATTCGACGTGCCACTGACTCACAGACATATTAGCCGAATGTTTTTATTAAAAACGAATTACCCGCTCATTACAATTGGCTACTGTGAAGCCTAGGGGGGTTTATATATCAATTTCTATAGAGCAATTAATGCTTGTTCGGTAAAAGAAAACCGATCGGGAGGAAATTAGCATGACATAGACCCAACAATTTACGATGTGTGGCGTCTCATAATAGAATAGAATAGGTAAATTTTATTTAGACTTTTAAATAAATAACTGCACATACACTTTTCTAAATCTAAATCTTTTAATACACTGAAATATGTACTAAATAAATATGTTTCGCGGGCTCATTTACGCAGATTAATTATTTAATTTCTTATCAGTATAATATTTGACTTAGTAAAAGATAAAATTATATTAAATCTTTGAACGACGAAGACAAACGTTGTAGGCTAATGTAGAACTCTTTGGAGCCACGTGCCTCAAAACTAACCACAACTTCAGGCTTAAACTATCCACCATGACTACTTCTTGCTTACAACGTCGTAACCTATATCTATACTAATATTATAAAGATGAAAGATTTGTATGTCAGTATGTTTGTAACGGATTGGCTCAAAAAGTACTGGACCGATTTTAAAAATTCTTTCAATATTTGAATGCTACATTATTACTGATTAATATAGACTACTTTAATTGCAAGAAAAAAATAAGGATATATATTCTAAACCACAGTGAAATGTTTTTTAGAAATTACCCGTTGATGTAGTTTTTTCTGTTATCATTTTGTTTTCATCAAGTTCCGTAACCAAAGGGAGCCAGCGATACACAATTGCTAAATACATTATTATTAGGTAAGTATATCCGCATTTACTGTACGTTTATGGCAAAATGTATAAATGTCCACCCCAGCATTTATTTTAATAATTTATATACGTCAAAGATGTTTGATATAAGCTCACGTAAATATGAAACCTATTTGCAAACGTTCAGTTTCATTTTTGACAATATCGTGACAAGTAGATACCATAACTTTGCAATTAAAACTTTAACCTGTACCTACAAATGATTTTTAACAGTGTATTGCGACTTCTTTTTTAATTTTATGTAAATGATATGATGGTTTCAATGAACATACAATATAACATTTTATAATAATAAGATTTCTATAGTTTACGTCACTACTAAAGAGAATATTAGGATATTATACAGATGTGGCCTTGACTAAAATTGTTGTGCTCTGTAAATTAAGTCCAATTAAAACGCTGACAGCGACCTACCATACCTAATTTATAGGAATGCCCATTATTTTATGTAATCATATTCCACTTAAACATAAAAACACGGATGCATGGTGAATGTCATGAAAATGTATGAAGCGAGAGCAAGTGGAGATCCGTGGTCTTTGCCTACCGTTTCGTAAAATGCGTGAGTAAATAACCCTGCCACTCATTTTTAGCGCACAATATTTTTTACTAGAGTATTACATAGTTCTTAATTTTATGAGAACAGCATTACCAGAGTTTTTTAAATTGTAAAACTGTACGATTCTCGCGTTTATTACTTGGAAACAGTTGTTTGTCCGCTATGTACTCCTAAACTACTTAACCGATTTCAATCAAATTTGCACACAGTGTGCAGTTTGATCTAACTTAAAAGATAGGATAGCTAACATCTCAATTTATACTCGCAATATTATTTTATTTCAAATGATTTGTTTATTATTTGACAGTCGCAATTCTAACAGATGGCGCTGTGTTGAAAGTACCAACGTTTCACATTAGCTACAATTGAATGGCATAACAACCAAAAAAGCACGGTGGTCCCCATGACTGGTATTCTCCTACCGTTTCCCTTGAATAGTCTACTACTATGTAATATAACAACAACCTTAGCCACAGCAACGCTTGGCCGGGTCTGCTAGTAAACTATAAATCTTGTGACAGTTAAGAATCTAACATTTTTTTTCTGTGAAACAGATAATCGCGTAAACAGATATCAGTAATAGTGACACATTAGATTATAATAAATAATTATCACAACAAACAATAAAGTGAAACTTTAAAATTCATGTCACCATTCTTACGTTGTTGTTTAGTCAGAGCATGATATCATGATCGTTTTATTTGTATCCTTAAAACAGAATAATAATAAGTTATTGTTAGGTATACAATTTATTATATTCGAATTCGTTTAGGTTAATCTTTAGGTGCTTAAACATAATAGGCGGGTTTGTATAAGTATGTTTTCTTCTATTGGCTTCTTTTTTGCGTTATGTTAAATTAAAAACACCGATTTCATGACATACCTATTAAATTTGACCTACAGAAAAATCATTCATCAACATGCGTGATAAGTGTACAGTGTATATACCGATGTAATCAAAATGTTCTAACAACAAAACGTTGTTAATAATTATGTTTTAATAATATAATTTGTTTTTTATAATCCTTTACCTAATATATAGTAAGTTCCTCGTCTCCTACTCAGTGCTCTACCTTACGTGCGGTAGTGTGGATGAGACACAGGTAGTTGATGTGATTAATCATCAGATGATGATTCTTCTTCTTCCGCATTATTAGCATTTGCTGCGATAAAAGTTTTTTTATCCTAAACCTGTGTGTCACCCAACTGAGCCAGCAGAGGGTTTACCTGGAGAAAATTGAATCGCTTGAACAGTATCCCTTTTTTTTCCTCAGTTACACAGGAATGGTGGATCCACTTTGGATTTGTCAGTATGTACCTTAGCACTAAGAGTCTTAGACAACTAAGACGAGTATTCTGTAAGTTAGTTATTCCTTCTTGGTTTGAAGAATAACTTAGTTCTATCTAAAAGTCACTATTGTAATTGGATAGATAGAAGTCTACATGTTATGTGGGAGACACTGAATAGAAGAGCCCCTGTGCATTGACTTGAAAAAAATACCGAGTGTATAAAAATGTATGTATTTTTATGAAAAACAGTTTCCAGGTTGGAAACGCACTTTCCGACTAAACTACTAAGTGTTTAACAGAAAAGTTAAGTTACTTTAAATTTAACTTAAAAATTGATACTATTTGGTTCTAAAGTCTTCTAATCGTATATAATCAAGGATATAGCGTGCTAATAATATTTAATGTTCACATTAAAGTACAATCATGTGTGATTTCCATGTGACCATATGCTAACGACAATCTTAAACACTCCGTAGACCTTGTTACTGTTGCTCATATGATTACTAACTACGTTATTTTTTAAAATTATGTCATGCCTTTAAAAACTTGTTTTTGTTATAAAGATGCATGTAAGCTATGAATAAAATATAATAATGTTTTTAAAAATGTAACCTTTGCTTGTATCTTGATGTTATACGTATAGCCTATCATCCCCAAATACATATTGTGAGATTTAAAAGCAAAAAGGTCCTTTTTTATGCAAACCATATCGACTATGAATCATAAAACAACAAAACACTTTTCAGTGCGCGTACATTCATATCGGTATTTCATATATATATTTTTTGTAGACATTTTTGTGCTTGTATTACATATATGGTGCTGGGACAGGTGCATTCTAATGTTACGGTTGGACCTTTGAACGGTGCATAACTGTGCATCGGTTCGGTGCATCGTTCTTGGTATTATTATGAATCATGGATAACTACGACGCGGCAGCATAATTTTTTTTGCAGACCTTTTTTAAGATCATTCGCTTAATATTCTAAACTATTTACCGTATTAGGGACTGATGGAAATATCAATCAAAATTGAGATGTTCAAGAGGGTTGCTGTATCAATCTAGGAACAGTTGAGTTAAACCGTATCTGAGACTCAAAACAAACATTTACACCTATTTTAATCACTAAAGCAATTTACATCAGTTCATACATTTTTTTGAAGTCCCAATGAATCTTTTTATATCAAAAAAGAGGTAAACTAGCTTATTTAAATTTAATATAATCATATTTCATATTCTTCATATATTATAATTCAATGATAACAAGTGGTAGTTAATAAAATATCAAGCATAAAACTCTATAACAAAGTATTTAATTATTATTTCAATGACAATAAATTCTGCAATGTTTATTCAAGGGATTCTTTTACGCTGACACATAAACGATTTATATTTACATTAGCTTTATAATTGTTTGTTTATCATTGCAATTATTGTGTTAATCTGAACAATGCTCTCAAATTAATGTTTGTTTTGATTATATGTTGTGTTCACTGCTATATGATTCGTTAAACTGTGATAAAAAAACATCGTTCAAGCCCTCTATTTAAACAATTAATTGCAGAAATAATATGTACATAAAATTTATATCAAACTGACACTTTGATTACATTTATATATTTACTAACTGACCCGGCAAACGTTTGTTTTGCCATGTATATTATTTCTAGGAAACATTTTTTTAGTTCAATAAAAATAACTATCTACAATAATAAAAAATAAGGGTTGATCGTAGATGGGTGTAAACTAGGGGTTGTATGTATTTTTGTATTCTGTATCATAAAAAGTAAAAACAAAAAAAATATCTAAAAAATAAAAATGTAGGGGTACCCTTAACATTTAGGGGTTTGAAAGATAGATAGAAACCGATTCTCAGACTTACTGAATATGCATAAAAACTCATAAGAATCGGTCAAGCCGTTTCGGAGGAGTATGGTAACGAACATTGTGACACGAGAATTTTATATATTAGACGAAGATTTCTTAGAGCCTCTAACAAACTCCACCTCTCTGTATCTTGAACTCAAGATTGAAATTGGAGAATGTTTTCTTCTGCCGGCTTTGCACGCCGCTTGTCAACGAACCTTAGGGCGACCTCTCTTTCTTGTCCATGTACGGCCTTCTTCCAATCAATCCATCCTGTGATACGGATATAAAATAAACAATGATTGCTTAGGTATTGTTTACTAAAAGAAACCATTAATAGGTAAAAATGCAACCTATTGTTATGTCGCCCATAACTAGTAAGTAGTTATTACTAATTGCTGACACAAGGATGACTTTAATGCCCGTGTTGTGCAAGATTTGTAATTGACAGTTATTATGTAAAGCGTTATTTAATCGAGAATCCACCTAGAGAAATTCTATTTTTTACATACATGAGCCAATCTTATTGGCAGAGATAGAAATATCTGGAAAGGTTCCTAGGAGGCCAAGAGGGGGTCCTGTGAATATCCACAGGCGACTAACATATTACTACTAATAACATTTGAAATGGAACTTAATGATATGGAAATTAAAAAAGGCTTCATGATTATATTAAGCCAATCAATATGTCTAACGCAGCTCATAGACACTATTTTCATGCGGTCTTTATTTTATGGTGACTATATGTCAGTTTAGCTTATAAAAAAATAAATCAGTGGCGCTACAACATTTTTAGGTCAGGGCCTCTGTATCTGTTTCATGATATTTTTTTAAACTAATAGGCAAGTAGGTGATCAGCCTCCCGTGCCTTCGACGCCGTCGACTTTTTGGATTTAATAAGGCAAGCCAGTTTCCACACGATGTTTTCCTTCACCGTTCGAGCGAATGTTAAATGCGCACATAGAAATAAAGAAAACAAGAAATCCAAGCCGGGGATCGCACCTACGACCTCAGGGATGAGAGTCGCACGCTGAAGCCACTAGGCCAACACTGCTCAGTTTAGTCTATACAAATTACTATTTTTATAAAAGAATCGCCTTTCAAATTTGAAACAGATCAATAGAATTTTACATACGGGTCGGAAATGAAAAAACTGGGACTATTCATTAAAAAATGATAACGAACATGACGCAATCTTTTAATTAATGTTATTTTATTTTTCGACGCAGTAAACTTTCAGGTTTATATAATTTATAAATCTTTTTCTAAAGCTAACATTCTCTATTTAAAAAAATGTTCCTGATTCTGTCTTTAAAAAATCATAATACGACTCCGCGACTTATGTACATCACATATGACAGCCAGACAATTTTATAATGATAAGTTGTGATTTTCAAAGGATTTTGACGTCCAGTAAAGTGAACTTTATAAAATCATTGCTACTTTTATCGTAGGTTTAAGCCTATGCATTTTCTAATTTCTAACCATGGAAGGTTATTAAACATTTGCATCATGGCCTAGGCTAATAAGCTGAAATTGTAGAGCTGTTATTCACGCTACACTCGCGACCTACACCGTTGTAACGTAGGCATATTCTAAATTATTTATAGTCAGAACAAACATAGAACACGAACTAATAGCTAAAATTATGCATTGCCTTGTAGCTTTATTTTCAGCTAATTTACACAGTAAGGTCGGTGAAAAGGTGGAAATTCCAGTAAATACAATGAAGAACCAGCAAGTTTTTAACAAGTTTATGCCAGAGCTTAGTGATTTGCTTTGGGGCATAAAACCTACAATTTATATTGAACCTCAATAAACTATTGTTTTTATGTTAATGACTATAAATTATTATATTCTTAATTATCGTATGTTCCTCAATAAAATAAATAATCTACAGACTTCCAAGTGATTGAATTGTGGAGTCGGAGATATATAAAAAATTTATGAGTGGATACTTGTGTAGAGAGTCTTTTGTCGCGTATGAATTTTTCATCCACTTAGGAGTAACAATATTTCATACTCAAAAATAATGCATAGAACATGCCGTACAATAAAGTAGTTTTGATATCCGCTTTCGCCTACTAATTTTGTACAAAAAATTGTCCCGTGACCATGCGTAAACAGACTGCATGGAAACATTGATAATATTGGTTCTGCAGTTTTATATTGTCATAGCAAATTACCTGCCGCAAACACTTGGAGTAGTTTCGCGAGCGCTGTGCGTAAAATTAAGATATTGTAATCGATAAAGTTTGCGTGTTGTATGTGGAGTTATAACGAAATAGCTAGTTACCTAAGACTACACAAAAGAACATTCTCGGTCACCGACCTTTTATGTTGAGCGATGGCAATTGTGAAAGTATTATAATTGATATTATAATGTGACCTTCAAATTAATTAGAGTTTAAAATTTAATTAGAAAGTGAACGATCAAACGCACTTCGCACTTTGGTAATCACACAACGAAAAATGAAAGTTGATGTACCTATTTTTTTTGTGGTGGCCAACCCTTCTATGTTGTTAGACAAAAATTACACCCTGCTAAAACAAACTTCTTGCATCCGTAATTTCTATCCATTACAAATATAACAATTATTGTTTTGCCGGTATTTCAAATTCTGTAACTCCGAATATCATCTTACTATGGCGGGTTTATACTACATAAAAATATCATAATTAATTAAAATTAACTTATAATAGCTGCTTGAAATGCAACGTTTGGTTTAGTAATATTTAATTATTTTTATCAAAATATACAATTTAACTTACATATTTTAACTGAGAAGTGACTCACCAAACCAGGTCATATATATTATTATGCAAATTACTTCAATGTTAGCACAAATGCGAGAAGTCTGCATTTATACAATTTAGTTTGGTTTTAAGTATGGAAATTAATAAAGCAATAAGTTAAAATTAAAAATCAATCAAGATAACTTTGCCAAGTTATATATAAAACAAAGCCAGGTTTGTTCGAACAACTATAACTGGAGAACGAGCCAGAGCCAGAAACAGCTAGACCGATTTTCATGGGTTTTGATTTGTTGTTATTGTCTCTGTCCCGAATAGCAAAAAAATTAAAGAAAAAAAATCCAATACAAAATGTTCATGGGTTTCGTCGATACGGTAAGTATTCCCCTTAAAAATAAAGAACGTATTTAAATAAAGTTTTCAAATTGACTAGATATTAATCGGATAATGGCGTTTTTTAGGTTTAAAAAATGTAGAATAATGGCAATAATGAAAAAGTATTGACGTAAATATTCGAGGTCAAATATTTACGTTTGAGTTAAGAAGTTTTTTTGTATAAACTAAGGATAATATATCAAACTTCTTAAATATTCAACAAACCAAGGCACATGTAACATGAGTATTGCATTTGGTGCTAGTGGTGAAATTAATATTTATTTTGTTTTCATTGTCTTACTTTCTAACTAATTAAATCTTTTACTACTGATATTCTGCGAAATAAAAACAACGTTTACAAACCTTGCATTAATTTTCATATTTATCTAATATAAATAGCATTATAAGCATATTAATATAAACTGATGTGAAAAGCATACTTTTGTCCTACGGAAAAGTGCGTAAAAACTAAAAAAATCTAAATCAATTTAAATCAAAACCGCATTTGTAGCATTCTCTAGTTTCTATAAAATATTGATGCGCATATAAACCACATCTCAAACTGGTTTTATGACGTCGCTTGCTCCATACAATAGATAGTCTTCTAAGTGAAGCCGGTATATGGAAGCCAATTTAATTTCACTTTGAAAGAACGATATGTAAGTGCCTAGGTAAGTCACGTAAGTTTATTTCGATATCAATAATGTATATAAATTATGCTAGAGAGAATATATTTAATAAAAACGTAATTACAGAAATAAAAACGCGAATCGTTTATATTTAAATATCGGATCCAGGTTCGCATAAGTAGTAGTGTAAGTTCCTGTATTACTATTATAACAATGTATTAGGAAATTTCTTTCTTGCTAATACAACTCTACAATAGTAATGAAAATATCTACTAAAACATCCAAGTTATTCAGACAGTATAAAATAAATAAGAAATTTAAAATGAAGAACATCTTCATGTTAAGCACTTTGAAAATGATTTCGTCTCCGTATTTGTTAGGGCTAGAACCCTCTTTTAGACATCTAAAGGTGCAACTTCAAAGCTATTTTTCAAGGTTAACATTTAAATAACTCCATTATGTTGTTTGTGTGTGCACCTATTCAAACTGCAAAATTACGCAATATGAGTCTAGATTTTCCTTTAATCACATTTAGTATGAATAAATAGGTTTAGAGCGCCACAGGTCTTATATAAATGCAAATACGATTTGTGGATTACAAACTTATAATCTATGATTATCTTGTCTTTATTTATATTATTACTCAACAAAGCACCTGATTTTTATTTAATTTATCATAGTAAGCTAAAGGCTTCAGTTATCGTAAAAAACAATACGTTCTACCTAATTAGGAGAGTAGATGTATCAACGTGTCTTCATTCAGCATATAGTATGTACAATGCAAGTCAAAAATCATTGCTTCTTATTGAATTATGATCTCTTATATGCGTACTTGATTTGAGAGTATAGCCAGCCAAAGCTAGAACTATTGAATAAAAGGAACTAATTCCAATTTTTTTTATATAATAGGGGGCAAACGAGCCTGCAGGACGCCCAAAAAGGGCAGTCATCGCAGCCCATAGACATCCATTTTTAGTGGGTGCGTTGCCGGCCTTTGAGGGAGGATTACACTCGAATTTTGAATAGCTGGAGGTCGTATCTCTCATGGAAGACCTCACCTCAACCTCACCGGGAGTCGATTCCACAGTTCGCTAGTTCGCAAAAGAAAATGCCTGGTGAACTGGACTTCCAGCCATCAAGGTGATGTTGATGAAATTTTGAATTCATACGGCTAGTACGGTGTTAAAACGAGGCAGGAGGGATCAACTCAAACAATTCTTCAGAACACTCACCGTAGTACACTTTATATAAAATGCAAAGAGACGCAATGTCTCTTCGTAGAACGAGAGAATCAAGCCGATCAGTAAGACATTGGAGATTGTCAATTCGACAAGCCCTTCGCTGAATTAGGTCAAAAGGAAGAAGCTGGTATTTGGGAGCACCAGCCCAGAGATGTGAGCAGTATTCCATATGAGGTCGTACTTGAGTCCAATTATAAAGCAACATATGTTTAGATAGGTCAATAACTATTTAAAGACGGAAATTAAAATTACGCATTCATAATTAATTTCTAATAGGACATAACTAACTGAAAGCCTGAAATAAGCGAAATAAAAAACAGTAATGCATTGATCCGATATTAATTGTATAATTTAGATTAAAATCACTGCGTCCATTGACCAAGCAAAAAGAAATACTGAACTCGACAACTTATGTAAATGACCTAATAATGTGCTATTGATATGGAAGTTATTACAATGTTTTAATTACGTATTATAAAAGTAACTTTTCTAATACATTGTAAAAAAATAAGAAAAAATTAAGCAAAGATTGAAAAGAACTAGTAAATATAGTTTAGCACTAAAAAGCCTAATTTTGGGATATGATGTAGTAGCACATATAATACACATACATGTGAATAAAAATTAATAGACTACTCGCACTACTTAAAAGTAAAGATCTCTTATTAAATCCGTAAGACAGCGTAGCGCTCAAAAGTAGTTACGTCGAAAGACATACATTTCCTAGAAAGTTGCCTAGAGGCGAGAAGTAAATCTTAGTTCATATTATAATTAGAGACCTTGACGTTAACCCTTTCTTTGTTAGTAATCTGTTATGGGAAATTGACTGAACAATTTATACCATTATTTATCACGCTATCCCCTAACCGTGTGAGTATAATTGTAATTACGTTATTTCTTGTAACACAGACCGGACTTTCATTACTTTTACCTATACAGATAAGTTCGAGGTATTATTATATTTCTATCTACAGTCAAAATCTGTTAAAACGACATCGAAGGGACCACTTATATTTGGTCGTAAAAACCGATAGTCGTATGCCGATGACGTTGTTATTAAGCTATTCAGCCGGGACCTTTGATTTTGGTCAATATAACCGGTATGTACCTAGTTCTAAACGGTTTTGACTGTGTTTATAAATAGGTATAAATTTAATTGTCGTTATAGTAATCTAGGCAAGGAAAGCGTCTAGATTACTAACTATTACTACTCTGTATCATAGTCTCGCATTAAAATATTAATTTATAAAATAATTTGGACCAAACCATTTGTGTTAGTGCATTAGTCTTAATTGCTAAACAGTGTCTTCCCCTTAATAGAGACTATAAGGAGTGTTATTGGACACTTTTTTTTATAATTAAATATCCTTGTTAGTAAATTTTGTAAGACTTAAATTACTTTTAATAGCTTAGTTAGGGTAGATCGTATCTAATGTTCAATGATGTCTCAGTGAAAAGACAATGTATAAGAAAAACCAAATTATTTAGTAAATCATAGCCCAATCTAAATTAATATTAAAATTGATTAAATAATTACGTATTTTAAAAAAAAAAACTTAAATATAAAATATACTCTTGTGTGCGCCAATATTTTATGCATAATATGTATTTGCATGTGACTATATGTTCTAGAATTAGTAACATAGAGTTAGCTAAACATGTCACGACTTTCGAGGTGCGATTCTATTAGCATTAATTAACTTGTCGCCCATGGACACACCTAAGCTGCTTTTGAATGTAGCTAAGGGAAGGATTTTAATTTATTTATTCTCTCAAAACATCACACATGTTAAAGTGATGACAATCCAACACTTACTATGTGTTAGAGACAGGATATACACGTGTGAAAAGGACATGAGAACTTAGACGGCGCAGGCAAACCAAAGCAAAAACTTCCTCACAATGGAGTACTCCGCAATATCGCTGCACACAACTCCTGAGGGGACATTTGTATCGAAGAAGTCGCATGGGTCCGGTCATTGTATTCTATATAATTCTTTGATATTACCTCATTATTATTAACTACCTGCACTTTGTTTGTCTGTAAATGGAAAATCACAAATATTAATCATATTCATACGCGTTATGCCTTTGTTACTCAAGAATATTATAGCTTTTTATTTGTAAAGTACTTCCGATCAGTAGTTTCCAAGGAACTCTTTACAAACACAAGCCTGTTTATGATATTAGGCTCGGCACGTAGCTTAGTACTAAAATAATATCATAGCAAACACTGAGAGTGTGTCAAGTATATATAAGATATAATATATGTGCCCATATCACTTCTTAGAACATAATACATCTGAAGTTTGTTTTTATCTTGCTTGACGTACTTTCTACCCTGCAAATTTTCCAAGAATTTAAGAATTATACCACAAGTACCGTTTAAAAATAACAGCTGTTATTAAACAGGTCAACCGTAACACTAGAAGATAATTAGCCAACCGCATTATGGAGTTTCTTTCTAGAAAATAGATTTATGTTGGCAAATTTTAAATGAATCGTTATACCTATTACTAACTGTTTTTTTAAGATCAAGAAATTAGAGTGGTTTGCTTTTGCGCTACTTATACATACAATATATAAATTATACTGCCTGTAGAAAATGGTTAACGTACCAGTTCGATGCCCGGCGAACCAATAATGGTTTCGGATGGGTAGATAAGTATATTGTATGTAGTATATATGGCTGATACTGTGCTATTCCTAAAAATATCAATGATGCAGACTCAAAATAGTACCTGCTTTCTTAATTACGACTTACTCTAAACACAAAAGCTCGGTGACATTGTTTTATAGGAATTCAAAGAATAAGGAAGAACAAGCAAACATTAAAAAAATTGTAAAATTAGCTTAAGTGTGCATTTACATAATCGATCATCAAGAACAAGCGAATAGTGTTCCAGTGTATTATTTCAGCAACATTTACGCAATTAACGTTTCACCGACGGAAAAGGAAGCACTTCACGCTCGGACAGAGCTAAAATATAACTGCTTAAGACACTCACCTCAATAGAATGTGGGTAATGTTTTGTGTGTTTTAATAATTTTACCAAATTAATGCTGATTAAGGGTCGATAGTTTTTTTATAGAACAGGTGGCAAACGGGCATGAAGCTCATCTGATGTTAAGTGATACCACCGCTCATGGACACTCACATCACCAGAAGGCTCGCAAGTGCGTTGCCGGTCTTTTATGAATTGGTACGCTCTTTTCTTGAAGGACCCTAAATCGAATTGGTTCAGAAATACTTCAGTGGACAGCTGGTTGCACATAGTGGTGGTGCGCGGCAAAAACTGTCTTGAGAAACGCTCAGTTGTGGAACGGACGTCGCGGTAATACGGATGGTATTTTATATTCCGCCTTGACGTCCGATAATGAAACTCAGCTGCAGGTAGTAGTCCGAACAACTTCTCTGAACTCTCTCCATGGTAAATGCGGAAGAAGATGCAGAGAGACCAAGTTCTAGTTAGCTACTTTTTATAACTATTTAGTGTTATATATATATATTGTATTGAAGATACAGGATCTTAGATGTGAGCAAAGCCAATTTCATACTTATGGAGTAAGGTCATAAGTACTATAAACCTAGAACAGTTACAAAGTATACTTTAACGAATTTAAGGTACTATTTTATATACCTTTACTACCTCTTACCTGCCCAAGTAACCACTACCCAAACTCTATAGTCCCTGGTCGTTCTTACCTGTATAAGGGACGCGCACCGAACTTTCAGCTTTTATTAAATAACGAAGGTCTGGCCGTCGTGGGCTCTTAGGCTACAGGGATTAGCAGGAGGTGGCACAGGACAGGGAAGGCGCTGGAAGTTTATCGTTTCGGTGGCTAAGGGCCAGTTTTTTGATCCGTAGTAAAAAATGGTTTTACCATTTGTTACATTAACTATAGTTAAATGAATAACCATTGGTAAAATCGTAAATGCGTTTTTCAATGCCTTTTTTAACTATAGTTAAACTTAACAATTTGTCAATTTGTTGCCAGTGCAATGAGCAATGACATCCCAAAAAATGTGGTTCTTTTTTGTGGGGAACATTTATTTTGTATGACAACACTAGACATATTGAGTGAATGAAATCCATTTTTGCTATCTTCATTCGTTATTTGCGCTTTGAAGAGTTTGAAGTGTCAAATTAATCTAAATAACACGATATAAATAAAGTTGTTTTTCTGTGATTTAATACGGTTTACACTTTTTACGATACTTAAATATATAAATAACGATGTCCGCAAACCAGGGCTGCCAGATGTACGATTTAAATCGTACTTGTACGATTTTTTGTCATTTTTACTCATGTACGATCGCTAGACCAAGATCGTACATAAAATGTACGATTATTCTGTACCTGGCAACATTTCGTAATGAAACGAATATATACTCCACCGGCAAGTATTATGTTCGGGGATTTCCCCAACAACCTAACGTATGCTTAGACCTTTTACGTCTAAAGACCCTTTTTTTATATGAAGTCTATATTTGTGTGCATTGTAACAAAACTTATTATTTTTCTCTTGTAAATACCTGTATTGGAATAGTCAAAAACCTGTTTTTCTCATCAGTCTCTAGCTCTAAGTGATTATACTATCCTCTTTTGATCTGCATATTGTCTTTAGGGGTTTTTGTGCTATACGCTTAAGCAAGAATGGGTAGTGAAAATGAAGAAGACCGACCTGCGCCAGGTACTCCAAAAAAGAAATTAGCCAAAAGAGGAGAGCTTTCTACAACACAGTAATGTTGCAACCAACTGTGTAAATCCACTGTTGGATACAAGTTTATACCGGCGAGCAGAAAATATTAGTATGAGATTTCAGTCAGCAGACCCTAAATCTGTTGCAAAGATAATAAAATCATTAAACGACAAAAAATCTCCAGGCGCAGATAGAATACGAACTATAGACATTAAAATGTTATGTAATAAAATAAACGTAGCCATAGCTAGTCTTATTAACACGAGCATTTACACTGGACAATATCCTAATTTATTAAAAACAGGTATAGTACGACCAATATACAAAAATGGTAGCAAAAAAACTACAATAATTATCGTCCAATAACTATACTGCCAACAATCAACAAAATAATTGAAAAATACATATGTGGACAAATTCAAAGTTATTATAAAAAACACAATATTCTTTCTAACAAACAATACGGATTTCAACCAAATAAAAACACCACACAATTACTATCCGCATTCACAGATCATATTTATAAGCACTTAAATAAAAAGGATCATGTCCTGGTAGTGTTTATTGATTATAGTAAGGCATTCGACACATTAAGGCACAGCGTAATCCTACAAAACCTAAATGACTGCGGAGTACGAGGAAACCTGCTCAAGTGGTGTGAAAACTATCTGCAAGATAGAACTTATCGTGTTAAAGTGTGCAACGAAGAAAGTTTCCCAATATCCATAACAGAAGGTACGGCTCAGGGCTCAGTTATTGGACCCTTGCATTACCTTACCTACGTTAACACATTACCTAACATAATAAAATATTGCCAGATATTCCAATTTGCAGACGATACATGCCTAGTAGCCGCTGGGGCTAACATACAAGAAGCAGAAACAAAGCTACAATCTGATTTCGATACATTGGCTAAATGGTCCCACGACGTGGGACTTGTACTAAATCCGAATAAAACAAAGTTCATGCATATCCGATCCAGTCACAATCTAAGCGCACGTACACCCCACTTAATCTTACACAACCACATTTGTGCACATTCCTATAACTCGTACCCCATCAACTGTAACTGCAACGCCTTAGAATTAGTTCATAACCACAAATACCTGGGGCTTACAATAGATGACCGAATGTCCTGGAAAATGCACATTAATTCTGTCTGTGAAAGGCTAAGAGCGATACTTGCCAAATTCACTATAATAAAAAATAAAATACCTCTCAATACTCTGCTACTGCTATACAAAGCACTAGCAGAATCTATTATAACATATGGACTTTCAAGCTATGGGAGAACATGCAAAACCTATCTTAATCAAATATTTTCATTACAAATACGTATTTTAAAAGCAATTGCTCCTTACAAAATAAAATCACAATATAAAGAAGACTATAGAAAGCTATTTGCATTTTTCAAAATTATACCTATACAAGAGAAAGTGCAGCTAGCATTATTAAATGAAAACTACTTTACAGACAATTACCTTAAAACAACTAAAACTCATTATCACTATACAACACGTAGAAAATTAAAAAACGAATTTCTTTTACCAAAATACAATAATTTATATGGGAAAAAAACATTAGACTATATTATTCCAAATCTATTAAACTCTTTACCGGCTGCGCTATTTGCTAATGTAACAGGAAACAATATCAAATTTAAATTAAAAAATTACTTTATAAGTCAAACAATTACAAATTATGCATAACTAAAAGTAGGACGTCGTCATTTAGTTCATGTTCGAATATGTAAATTCGAATACACATCCTGTATTCGAATGAGAATTTCTCGTCAAGAACAGGTTTCTTGCATCGGCTGTGGAGCGTCATTGTTTCAATTGGTATATGTTGTTCGTGCAATTTTTATGGTTTATTGGTGGGGGTGTTATATTGTATAGTGTGTCACTGGCCTGAGTGTGTAATAGGTTAATTATTTAAATATTTTCGACGACCTGGTGGACGGAAAAACTGTGTCCAGTTTGTGTTTCCACCACGCCAACTTTTTTCTATTTAGGATGATGTATAGAATAAATAAATAAATAAAATAAATAAAGGTCATTGAGGAACAAACACAGAGCACAGAAGTAACGTCCCGATCGGGAAAAATTTGATTTATTTACGGACCGGTTAGGGCCCGGTAAAAACCAATTTAAAGCCAGGTGGACTGTGTGTGACGTCGAAATAGTTTCAGAATATGGAGTTTTAAAGTAACACTCTTCAAGGCAAAGGCAGCTACTTATTTTAAATAAAAACTTTCCACTTTTTTGTTGTACGATCTTTTCGTTTCAAAATTTCCTTGGTGTACGATTTTTTAATAGTTGGTGTACGATCATGCGTTTTTTTCACCTGGCAGCCCTGCCGCAAACAGCCAACGGTCAAATAAGTAAGTACAAACATATTTTCGTGTTATTTATTCCGGTTTATCTTGTGTTTCGTAATAGAAAGTAATACATTTATGTTTTGTTAAAGGGACCATACTGCTAACTTCGCCAAAAAAGAAACTGCCAAACTGGTGATGCTTCTCAAGGATTACACAGTCGTAACCTGCAAACAACTGATCACTGCAGCAATCTACAAAAAGATGCAGCTTGGAAATCTCTGTGACGTTTTCAACTCAGATGGGTCTAGACACCGAAGTGTTAAATTTAATATACATTTAATGAAGGTGTAGGCACATTTTTATATTTATTCTTGTATAGCTGTGTCCTACAACAAAAGGAAAAAAATCTTTTAACCCTTTGGAAACAAGGAAGCGGATTATGATCCACACGGATAAAAAAAATTGAGTTTTTGAAACAAAGACAAATAAGAGAGGATGATTTGTTCAATTATGCTAAGGAAGAGCATCAAAAACATTTGCTGCACCAATGAGAGGCCCACCAAAAATTCATACTGCATAAAGAGGAGGTGCACCAAAAAGTGATGCAGCAGATGGAAGAAAGGCACAATAAATATATGTAGCAGCAAAAAGAGTTGCATCAAATTGAGGTGAAATGCAAGAAGAAACAATTAGAAAATATTTAATTGCTACTTTAGGGTTTCATGTAAATTTTGTAATGTTTTTTTAATAAAAATGGTTTGTATTTAAGTTATAATTAAACAGTTTATTAATCAAGTCAAATGTTTTATTTATAAATTCTTGTAATAAAGTAGGTAGATGCTAACTCACAAATGTAATAAAAGCCCTAAAGAATATCATAGGTCTCTAACTAATGTGTAGCTGTAGTTTTTAGTATAAGTACATACTTGTATGTACTTATAATAATTATAAGTTAATATTATTAGTAATATATAAATAATATTAACTCTAATTCATTATGTATTCTATTGCCTATAATATTAACTTATAATAATTATAAGTTAATATTATAGGCAATAAAACACATAATGAATTAGTAATATACTTAATTATATACAGTATACTGCTGCGGTTCTGTAGCTAGTAATGAAGCAAAATAGGTTTGTATGAGCTGCTGACTATATATACTCTTGTTCTTGTATTTTATTTAATTATAATAATTATAAGTTAATATTATAGGCAATAAAACACATAATGAATTAGTAATATACTTAATTATATACTGCTGCGGTTCTGTAGTTAGTAATGAAGCAAAATAGGTTGGTATGAGCTGCTGTCTATATATACTCTTGTTCATTGGCAGTTTAAGATCATTCCCAATTTCAGTAACAATCCAGAGCACTGTTCCCTTCGATAGGGGGTAACAGTGACAAAAATCTACATCATCCCAGGTTTCTAATGGCGGATGACATTGCCTAAATATTTTTGGTCACTCATTAACACATTCTCATATAATATTATCGTCTTCTTCATCGTCTCATTAATTAAAGTATCTCAATATGTTTAAATTCATCATTAGATAGTAATAAACGTATTTATCATAGTTTGATTTCTGTGACAAACAGCTGTTACTATATAAATTACCAGCGGCCATCTTTTTAACCCTCCGATACTGAGTAGTTAACTTTTTTGACTAATGGTTAGATATTTTACCATTGGATGCTCTTACCACGGATCAAAAAACGCATTTTGCTGATATTTAACTAATAGTAACGATTTTTTACTAATAGTTGAGTTAACTACGGATCAAAAAACCGGCCCTAAGACACTTTTTAGGTCACAGAGCCAGCGGAGTGAGTGATAATAAAACACAACAAATAAAGATAATAATGTATTTCTTTTCTTACAAAATTATTTACAACACTTTATTATGCATGTATCCATTGTCATATACAATAGAGATAAATTAATTGCGGCCATTTACATAGCATTAACGATAATTACATCTAAAACAGATCGATAGGCACCATTTCCTAAATACAACACGCTAAAGGACTCTACATACTCCCCAAATTTAAAAGCAATAAATATTGGAATGTTGAAAAATTCAAAATATCCCTTGGTGACTAATTTCAAGAGATATACATGTAGGTCCCGGCACTTAACTCGGCACGATGTGATAGCGCGTTTTAGTATGAAAACACTTTGATTTATTTGCCGGGAATTTTAACTTATGGCTGCTTTATAAATTAAAATCGCAATATACAATAATGATATATGTCCATCATTGGTTTGTGTAGAGTCCATATATTATTTACATTTATATTGGTTTATGGATTAGTAACTTCTAGAATACATCGCCTTGAGTATATGCGCAGTTAGATAATTATCGACATAAACGCACTAATAATATACATACTTTATTGACGTGTTCTATCTATATACAAATACGTAGTGCCTGTGTAGGCAATTATTATATTTATCTATAAAGGTTTTGTTATGATCTTCAATGTTTTAAAGTCATGGAATAGATATTGTTGAAAGGGCATAAGTATCGCTTTTTTGACAACACAATTTTACGTAGTATATCCAAAATCTATGAAGTATGATGGTCTGAAATTTTTAACTTATATTCCTATTCCATCTCAACAAAACTATTTCGATCCAAACCCAAATTACCAGATAAACTGAGTATATTTGGAAAATTTTCGTGAACATTCTTGTATTATCATTTGCGTATGGTTTTAGATAAAAATAAGTGATATTCTTCATATATAGAATAAATTAATATATCAAATTGTTTTTAATAAATATTAAAGCAATGTATCGGATTTAAAATAAATTGGCTATTATTAATAAAATTACAAAAGAAATTGCCATGACAATTGTTATATCATAAAATATTTCTATTTAAATTGTATTGTATTAAATAATATATAATTATATGAAACTTTCACAAGACGATATTGCCGTGATCTTGAAAATGTGTTTGATTATATGTTCTAACCTAAATTTCATACCCTGTTAGTCCTACAATAGAGAAACTAACTATGTGATAAAAGTTGAAACTTTGAATCCTTAAAACGTGGACCTGAGCCCAAAAACCTATGAAATCGTAATATGATTATTAATACTTATTAACTATTTTCAATACTTGTCTTAAAAGAACATCAATTAGCTATAGAAGCAACACTGATTTAAAAAAACCGAATAACGATGCGACGTATTTTATTAATAACATTTTACCTAAGTTTTTTGTTAAGTTTTTGTGCTCGGCTCCTAAACTGTGTTTAGATCTAGGATTTAAGATGAATCCTAATTAGGCCGTTTTGGCAGTTTCTCGTATATTTATTGTCGTGGTAACGTAGATTAATGATATATTAAATCAACTGGCAGACCAAACGATGCTGGCCTGCGCAAGACCATGATCCTTTCGTAATAAGGCGTTTTTTTCCCATATTTGAGTAATCCCGCTATTTCGCTTAGCATTTATAAAACTGGAAAGAACACTTAATTTCCAGTGTTAAAAGATGTTGAAGATAGTTGAAAAATCCAATTCAAGAAATTATGAGCAACTAATTAGAAATATAAGAAAGTATACGGAAAAAGTCAGAAATAGGTACCATTTCTTTCCATGAGTGAGCTAAAATAAATTAGGCCATACAAAGAAAATCTATTTTGTTATTTGTATGCTTTCCAGTTTTATTTTTAAGTTCCTTCAGTCTTTCTTATGTTTACATTTAATGTACTGTCGTAGAGAGTGTAGCTTTTAAATTGGCCATAGTATTATCGAAAACAATATTAAAACCATCATAGTAAACTTAGTAAATCTTAAACAATTTAAACAAAATACATGAAAAAAAAAACAGTTTTAGTTAGAACAATTTCGTTTTGTCTAAAAGTCCCAATAGTACGAATCCATATTTCAAGGCACGAAAAATTATCATCTACTCAGCTGCGCCGATAAGTTTTACTACGATCAGTTTTGGTATAGCCTTATCTGCAAACAGTGTGTAACCTAGTGTTTTTATACATTAGCCATATTAAAATACTAGGTATTACTAATAAATATTGTATCCTTCACTAAGACAGTAAAAGCGACAGTTTAACACCACCTGCGACAGTACTATGCAACTTCGAATAGCGATAACAGATTTGTATGTAATTTCTGTATAGTATTTACTATATTCGTAGATAGAAATCACGCGATACAAAAACTCAACATTGACCTCGGGATCGCTAGAAGTTTCTGTGGAAGTACTTTAAATAGTGTATAATTTTATTCAAACGAAATTTTGATTTTTAAAAAGAAACACTATATGCTTACTATACAGGAATCGAACTCGTAAATCATGAGGGTCAATTATTTTCCAAAATCATGATTAATAAATGAATAGACGAATTTAGATTCCATTTAAAGACATTAATTTTCAAAAAATAAATTCATAAGATGTTTCTTTAAAAAAAATTCTTTTGAGTAAAAGAGTATTAAAATTTTTAGAATCGCATTTCTAATTCGAACTCAAGATTTCTTCAGAACTGTTTCCATAGAAACTCGTTTTAGAATGTTCAGGTGATGTTAAAATCTAATCGCTAAACCTATAGAACATATCAAATTTGGACGACTACGATTTTATTAATTACGTAAAATTATCTAATGATGTACTAACGGGTTACATAAAACCATTCGTAAATGCTTAGTCATAAATTTTTGACTGAGTTTTATTACGACTGGTAAATTATATAAATCGTATGTAAGACAAGAGAGTAGAGTCGTTTAAATAATTAAATTTATAATACATTATTTCATTGATAATTTAAGCAAGACTATGCCCAATAATATTTATTTATTAAAAATTATTGTTTCGCTGGAATCCAAACCTACGACCTCGTGATATCGTCTTTAGTTTAATTACTATTTTCTGACAGGTTGATTAAGTCCTTTCATATCCAAGATTGTTTTTCTTTGAACATTTCGTGTTACATAATAGTGACACAATTTCATTGACCTAAACTGCGCTTCTATAATCGCATGTATAATACGGACGTTTGACTCGTACACAGAACATCGCTACATTAGCTTAAAAATAAAATAACATCTATATTCACATACAATATTCAGACGCTCTTGCGTAATACTTAGGCGTCTATAGATAGTGCCATCTATAACCTCTTGATAACAAATAATCTACTGTTTCCCTTTGCCTTTAAAACCGTTCTTGGTTTACATAATGACGTTAAATCCTTTTATTTATTTCGGAATAAAGTACCGCAAATGTATTTTTATTTATTCACGTAGTAGAAACCGCTTAGGCTTATATACTTGTTAGTACTACAAAATTTAATTTTTCTTACTTATGTTTTACTAATACAAGATAGAGGTTTGGCGCATTGCGGATAAAGAATATTTCCAACTCAGACTTAATTTTAACTGTTTTTAGTCTTTTTGGATGGCACGATCTATATTCAATAAAAATCTAATACCAATATTTAATTTAACGCCCTCTATACCAGACATCACACATCGCACTCTCATGAAAGACATTGTTTCAGATAATTGTGACATTTTGAGCTAAAAGTCTTACTTCGTATGTCCGAAGAAAACGTTCAAACGAAACTTCGAACGCTCTTCTATTATTCGCGTTGCTTTAAATTAATAACATTCAAAACATTAAACAAAATTTCACTCTCTGATGAGTTCTAGTTTGGTACAATTAAATAAACCAGATATATTTAGAGTCCTTTACATACACATTCGTTGCTAATGTGCTGAGTGCACACTGTGTTGCGCTTTCTTCTTCCTCTGCGCCAACATATCGTAGAATGGGTTGTGGCTAATTGATCGACGTAAACATTCTATCCATTCATCTCTTTCCTCCACCGTTGAGGCAGACATTCTGAAATTAAAATTGTTTATTATTACCCTTGAGGTGAGATTTTCGCACGCGTTTTAACCCAGCCTGATGTTTTATAAAATGCATATAATCAAAATATCATTTATTTGTAACTGAATATACAATTATGAATATCAATAAAAAGGCAGATCACCGACTTACTTGACTATAAGAAAAAATATGAAGTAAACAGAAATCTGCACCTAGTTCAAGGGTTATACATTTGATAGCCCACTGGTTTTTTTGTAAATTTATGTCATTATATTAAGATTACTCCACAGGTCTACTAAGTCATGTGTAAAGATGGTTTGTTTTGAAGAGTAGTGTAAGACATACTTGTAATCCAATCTATTACATCTCTACAGTTATATAATATTTAATCAAAAACTATAACTATATATACAAGACAACCAACCTATATACTGTATGTTTTCCTTCTACGACCTTTCCCTCAGAATCAGTCTTGCACGCCTTAATCAGGTCCGCGCCGCCGCTCGCGTACAATTCTAAACAATGCGGCCGTTGACGATCACTTGCTGGACGGACCTAATACATACAAAGATTATTATGTCACTAAAGATAAGATATGATTCGTATAAACAAAATAATTAAATCAGACTTTGGGATAGGAGGCAAACGAGCCGGTGGCTTCCATGTGTCCTTTGAAGGAATAGTGCGCTCTTATCTTGAAGGCTCCAAGGAAGTCGTAGATGTACGGAAATACCTCCACTGGCAGCTGGGTCCACAAACAGGTGGTGCGCAGCACAAAGTACCTTAAAAAGCGCTGTGTTTTGGAACGCCAGGCATCGAGGTGGTCAAGAATTTCGTATTCTGTCTCGACATCCGATGATGGACTTCAGCAGATAATAGTCCGAAAAATTCTTGATCTGATATTTTATTTATTTTTTAGGTATTTATAATAATCTGTGTTGTATTTAAGATATGTATTATGTATATTATATAAAGTTGGGTCAATTTATACAATATAAAAATTAACTTTGATTTCACTTTGATAAGTTTGTATTGAAAGAATATCCTGTTTAGATTAACGGTTTGTTACATATAGGTATTGTAGTGACACAAAACAATGGCGTGTAACCGATAATGATACGTTATAGATTCGTTGGAAAGCATAACATAGAAAGTGAACGTACAAGTAGTCGGGAACTAATTTGGTATCAACATTAGATTACTAAGTTGATTTGCAATGTATGCATGTATCTTATCTCGGTTAATTATACCGGTTAGGGAAATTAAACGGAAAATTTTTAGATTAACTTGGAGATTAAAGTTGTTAAGCGCGAATAGTTTAAAAAAAACAAGAGACTAATACGAGAAATTATTAGAAAAGGTTTTAGCCTAATAAAAATCACAAGACCATGTAAATTATAAAACACTTCATGATACACATTGTACTAAAATTACAAATAAAATATCAATAGTGAACCAAATTTTGAAGGCAAAAATCTATCTATTTTAATATAGGTTTAGATACATAAAAACTAATTTATCATCAACTAGCTATTCTACTCAATCATAAAAATATCATAGTAAAAACAACCTTATTTTTTATTTGGTTTGACACATAATTTATCTACAAAGTGTTAGTCTAAATCTTCAATATCGTGAAAATAAATTCTTTGTTCCAAATACTATCATATCAATTTATATCAAATGCGCGTTAAAGATAATGTAATAAAATAGAAGACATTAAACTAAGATAAACGATGCATGAGATAATTCAACAATATGTTCACCAAATGCGCCAAATTGCGTTGTCTGCATGGTGAGTAATTAAAACTGAGCTCTTTACTGAGAATAAATAAAGCAAAAATACTTACAAGGACCAAATTGAAAAAACTAAAAAACGCTTGTCTTGGGTTAAATTCCCGATGTAACAAGGAAGCTTCCGATGTTGCATTTTATAAGGAAATGGCCCAAACACCAATTTTGATGAGATGTATACGAATTCTTATACGAGACTTCAAAAATTCATTTAATAATGCATACACATGTGCAAGAAAATACACTTTTACTAGATTATAATGGATTCATGTATTACAATCTCGCGTGTTTTACAGCAACCAGATATAGTATTGTTGTATAGAACCTTTAAAGCACGTACATATTTTAAAAATAAACGAGCTTTTCTATACTAATATTATTAAGAGGAAAGATTTGATTTTTAGTTTGTTTGAAATGAATAGGCTCCGAAACTACTGGACCGATTTCAAAAATTCTTTCACCGTTGGCAAGCTACACTATGTGTCCCGAGTGACAAGGGCTATGTTTCATTTTTAAAAAAATAGGGTTGCTTACTAAAACTTGAATAATCTAACCCAAGGTGTAAAAAAATAAACAAAAAACTTCCTTCAATCGCGTGCGCTGCGAAAACTATTAATGATAGAACAAAATGATGTATTACAATTTTTCAGGACACATCACTATCTATAAAAAATGTCACGACAGCATGTCTATATCTTTTATAGTTACGTCACAATAAGCGTCCTTTTATTAATTTTTTTAAATTAAAATACCACAGCTAGAAAAGGCTCTTTATTCGTACCTAGGTATTGCTGATCCTTATCAAAATAAATACCAACGTTTCACATAAGCTACAATTTAATGGTATAACCACCAAAAAAGCATGGTGGATTGGTGTTCTCCTGCCGTTTCTCTTGAATAGTTTACTACTATGTAATATAGCAAAAATCTTAGCCACAGCAACGCTTGGCCGAGTCATCTTATAAAACAGTAAAAACTTATAAAACAGTCGTTAGTATCTTATAAAACAGTAAATAATTACGACAGTAAACTTACAGATATATTTTCTAATGGGATGATTCCTCTAGGCTCCTTATCCGTCGTGTACTCGAAGTAATATAAGCAGTTGTCGTTCAGAATGAACCATCGTCTCTTCCATGATTTATACCTGAAATTGTAAAAAAAACGATTGTAATACAACAAAAATTGCTATACTGATTTATTTTTCCTAGTTTACGCGAATTTAAATATCATTGCAATAGTTCTACGATAAGATTAAGGATCAGAATTAGGGACGAGACACCTGTATGTCAAAGTCTAATAAATTTCTGGCGGAGTCGGACTTAGAGCGAAGTTTTATTTCTGAATCTCTTCTAGAGTTCTAACTTAGCACTAAGTGTGATTACGTGAAGAGAGGAAAATAGAAGAAGTAAATTTACAGCAGTTTCTAGTCGCTAACATAACAGAATAATAATGTGATACAGTAGATAATAAACGACATAATACAGAGCCTAAACGCTATCTTAATCTCACTTATCTTTGTACAATGTTTACTTTACTGAAAATTTTGTGTATTACAAATTTTCTATATTTTCCATAGAATTCAAAATTCAATTTTTTTGTTCGGAATATAGTTATCGATTTTAAATAATAATTCTGGTATACGATTTATCTATTTTGACAATTGGTAAGACGAAATATATAGCACAATTTCTTTTCATTATGCAGGGTCGACTCAGGAATAGCCTGCCTACGTGGGTAACACTGAAAATGTTTAGAACTGGCCAGTTAGAAACATAGCTAATGAAAACTTTTATTGAATTTCAATTTTTGAACTCTTTGGTAACCTAATTTAGTATATTGCATTCATTCGTCATGAAAGTCATAATAAATCATTGACCGAAAATTTTCTCGCATTAGGTTCATTTTCACGTGTAACAAGAGTTTTAGATTTGCCGCCAATTCACAAAAACAAGTGACAAATGAATGCACTTGTTTTTGTGAATTAGGTTACCGAGTTAAAGTTAAAGAGTTCTAAAATTGAAATTCAAAAAAGTTTTCATTAGCAATGTTTCTAACTGGCCAGTTTTAAACATTTTCAGTGTTACCCACGTATTAGCTAATGTGATAATATAATTTCTCTCACCTGCCACCTTGTTTCCAAAGCCACCCCTCCTTGTCCGGATTGAAGAAGGTATGCATAAGATCATTGCCGTCGTCCTCTGGAATCTTGAATGGCTCCGTCTTTATCGACTCGTATAAGGACTGAAAATAAATGAGATTTGTCTTAAATAGTTGTTACTCTTAATAAGGTAATTGGTAATAAAACCAAGACGATTAAAGAATATTTAGAAAACAATTACGTAACGGAGGTGACTCCTAAATTAAAACAATACACTATCACTTAAATGTTGCTGACTTTTGACATTTATGTACACCTTTGGAATTCAATAACTCCGTGAATCCTTTTGAATTCCTTCATGAAGACTGTGAAGCGGAAACGTCCCTTCGCTTACAATTGGTTAAAGAAAGTTTTAATAGAAATAAAGGTATGAGTTTGTAAAATAAAAGAAGTTCACGTCGAAACATGATAAATAATGTTCGGCCAAAGTATTATGTAATAAATGGTTAAAATTATACCAAGCTTATAAAACACATTCCACACAATTCCGCGATATATGTACATTTAATACAAATTGAAATTGATAAATACGACTTACTCAATCGGTCCGTCAAATGCAACTATTATCGGGCATTGCTCAAAGTGACGATAAGAGGCCATTATATTGACATCAAATATCATTTATTTACTTTATAATGTGCCATTTACGTCAGTGACAGATTAAGTGAGTGTATACATTAAGTAACAAATTCAGTTTGCATGTCACAGCTAAAGTATCCTTTTATAAATATGGATATGTATTTATTATGTAACTCTTAAACGAAACATTGAGAGACACATTTTTGCATTGTTTTATTGATAATTTGCCTGACGCATGTCCATTTTTGGTCGGTTCAGTATCGTACACTAAAATTGCGTAACAGTATGGCTCTGTAAATTATTCTTAATGGATCTGGACCTTGAAGTCACCAATAATAATAGGCCTTTCATTCTATACCTTTCCGAAACTAATATTATTTCACTAAATCGAATTAAGGACCTTTCAATAATACGAACTATGTATGTAATATCAGCAAGTAACCTACTCCATTATTTTATTTTATATATCCGTTTGTGATATAATATATTATAACATATTTATTATATACCAACGAGGCGGTAAATATGTAGTGGATATAATAAAATTATCAACGTCATTACACATAATAAGCCCTAATTACCTAATTGATTAAAGAGAAGTTGATAACCAATGGAATACGAGGAAAAATGTTTTTAGTTTTACCGTGACCAATTTACATTACATATTTTCCATATTATAATCGAGTCGTCATGCAATGTAAAAGATTAATTGAGTCTGGCGCATAAAATGTTTTAAATAACTAAACTATATTCGCTTTTTTTCTCTAAGCTCCTTTAAATTTCTTATATATGTCACCGTAAAATTGTAAACACCGTTAGATTGCAATCTATCTCGCGAGATTGTAAACTGTCGAAAGATTGTGAACCTCAACGAATTGTTTGTTAATTCGTTTGTTGTCGAAAGTAACTTGATTGTTTTGATGAATGTAAATTGAAGTCGTGTTGAAAGTAACTCACAGCTTTAGAATTAGTTATATGAAATTGTTGGGAAGTAAAATTAATCTGTGATTGACCAAAGAAGTTTGAGTGATAAGTAACTAAGTTAGTGTTGGAAATGAAATGAAAGAAAATTTCATTAATTTTTAATAATTTTAAAATTTTCGGAATCCTACATTAATTGAAACGTGAAGTTTGACATCAATTATGTTATTTAAAAAAAATTTAATATACTAACCTATCCTAATATGGTGGCGCGGGGCATATTCCGTTCAACCAATCAGCGCGCGATGTGCGATCCGTTTCACAATTTGACGGTTTCACTTCGATAGATTACAATATACCGAATAATAATACGTTAAATTGTAAGCAGTACGCTGAGGTTCACAATCTTTCGACAGTTTATAATCTCGCGAGATAGATTACAATCCAACGGTGTTTACAATTTTACGTTAACATATATAATCAAGGCTATTGTGCTCGCTGAATGAATATATTTTTAAATATAGTAAAAAAATTAACGATTTGAAATATATTTGGTGATTTGGTAATAGGTCAAAAGAATAAGTAACAAAAAAAAGGCGTGTATCTTTATCACCAAAATTTACGTTATTGAACATAACATTGGAAAACCTAGCAAATATTTTTCATAAACAATGTATTGTGGTTTTCCACGTTTTATACATCTATAATTTAAAAACACCAAGTACGTGTGAAGGAGTTTCAATGATTTGAAACACACACGTACAAGGTAAAATTACAATATTAATCTTTATCCTTATTTGGTCCTTACAAAATGAGAAAAACCGTTTTACGCGCAAAATGTCATGAGCATGTTTCGTGGGTCGCTTTAACGTTTAAACTCTGGACAACACCAATTAGTTTGGAAAATATAAATGATTACGCAAAAAATGCATGCTAATGCAGAAGCCGTAATTTAATCTGAGTTATTGTTTAATACACTAAATTGTATTTAAACTCTGGTATGTAAGTCAGAGTCGAGACTTGGTGCTAAATGGGATTTAGACACTTGGTAGTCATACATACTTAGGATAAGTTTGTTGGCTGTTTTTCTCAGACACACACCAGACCCACCATTAGGAAGATTATTTTTCTCTTTTTGTCTTTATGGATTTCTATTAAGACAAAATTTTTAAGTAAAATTGGATAAGTTTGACATTCCCTATTACTTTTATTAACTATAGACGTGTTTTGAACAGGCTCATTTAAAAAGGCTATTTACATTGTTTAAACTAAGTCAAAAGTCAAAGTTGTATAAAAGAGCCGAACGGATTTCTGATTTGTTTAGATTATTTAGTTTAAATTTTTTTTTTTATATCACAGGGGGAAAACAGGCACGAGACCTGATGTTAAGTGATTCCGCCGCTCATAGACACACACATTGCTAGAGGGCTCGCAAGTACGTTGCAGACCTTTTAAGAATTGGTACGCTTGAAAAACCCTAAGTCGAACTGGTATGCAAATACTTTAGTATATATATATAGTGGGGGTGCGGGGCAAAACTGCCTTAAAAAACGCTCAGTGGGGGAACGACGGACATCGTGTCTCCCCTTACGTAAAATTTTACTCATGAAAACCTATTGATTTTTCAAAAGCAACGTATATCGACGTAGGAAAGCACATTTGCTGTAAGTAGACATATTGCAATTGTTCACCAGAGCCAAAAAACTTTATTAATTTCGGAAAAAAATTAATAGTGTCTGACCTATCCATGATATTGCTACCATTTTTGAAACATATATTTATTTAACTGCCAGTCACCATTTGCAATGTAAACTTTTTATCCAAAGTTACTATAAGTACGTGTTTGGCTAGTTACAGCAAACAGTTTTTTAAATCACAAACCTTTAAAACGCTGTAACTAAGGAAGAAAAATGTACGCGCGGAAATATTATCAATTTACAGGCGGTAAATATGCTGTATGCAGGAAATTTATGTATTTGGGTACTTTTAATTGCAATTCAAGATGTAAGATTAGTTTATAATTATGATTAGATCTAGAAATGCAGTGGGTCATTTGGTAATGTAATGTTTGGTTGAAATAAAATGTCGTAAATGGTAAAAAAAACCAAAACTGTAGGTTCCCTAAACTTGCTGTAAGTAAACGAATGTAAAAATCACACGCCGCTGAAATGCTGTAAGTAGCGTTAAGTTTTTAAATGGGAAGAAGTAAGTACTTGTAAAGAAAAAAATGCAGATTTTCTTTTGCTGTAAGTGCGAAATGTCTGAAATGACTAGATTTTGGTCTACATACAGCATTTAATCTTGCTAAAAATAATATAAGTACGGGCGTTTTCAACGGCGTATGTAATTTTTTTTTCATCGTAGAGACACAGGACCCAGGTCATTCGATGCGGCTTTTTTTTCTGATTCTAATGGCAGGAAAAAGTCACTTTAGGTATTTTGTCTACTTACAGCAAATATGCTTTCCTACGTCGATATTATTATAGGGCTGATATGTTGAAATTGGCCTCTATATGTTTGAAAATTGTTTTCTTAAATTCAGAACTAAATATTTAATATTTACGCATTTAAGGTCACACACACATCACCGAAACAATGTATAAATTTCTAATCCTAAAAATTTCAATAAACACTACCTACTAACATTGTTTATTCCGTTTAACCTGACAGGTTGAAAAATGTTTGTAATTCTGTTACCACAAAAGTAGGCTAATATTATAAACGAGTTAGAATAATGTCGCCTACATTTGTCATGTACTATTAACATGCAAGGGTGTTTAAAAGGGACATAATTTACTTTAGGTAAATATTTTAGGACACATAGTTTGTAAAAGTTCTCTATGAAAAGTATGAATTATTGTTTTATTTTATGTATACAGTCATAGGGGCCGTTCAAATTACGTAAGCACTATAGGGGTGTGGGGTGGGGGGGTGGTCTTTGATTTTCTTATTTGGAGATTACGTCAACAGTAATTATTTACTTTTTTACACATATTATTTCGAGGATTCTTACAAAAAATAATACGTTTATGTACTATTATTTTTGAGAGATTTGCTTACTTTTGCTGACAAGAGGAAGTGGGGGGGATAAATTGTCAACAATTTTCGGGACCTGAATTTAAACATTGTAAATCATGAATTTACTCACCAAGAGCAACTCCTGAGGTAAATCACCCCCATTATTGATCCCTCGATTCATGGCAACAAATTGTTCAGGCGAAGGCTTGTCTTTCACGCTCGGGTTATGTAGGGACGTATTCAACATAATAATCGCAAAGCTGAGTACATAACATGTATCCGCGTTCGTGAATATATCGGGGTTGAGCTGACAATACCGCTGTGCAAAACTCTCCATCATACGATCAATCTTCTGCGCTTCGCCAGGAAGACGAAAACTCCATAGGAATTGCCTGAAATTTAAGAAACACTGTTGATTATTCTAGAACTTCGTTACGTTCCCTGAAATGCTACTGTGAACACTCACGATTTTACACATTAGTTTTTGAAATTTTATCTAATTGCCTTCAAAACCGAAACCTGATTAGGTAGCAAAGCATGAAAAACCAGAGTCACTAAACAAAGCTGGCAAAGAATAAAGTAGAATCAAAAACTGCTTATAAAAAGCCAACACAATCAGGTAAAAACTCAAACAAAACATCTTTACGATCGACCAATATTGATACTAGATAATGTACCTTAACGCTTGAACAAGTATCAAGTCTGTGAAGTCGTGTAACTCGACGAATGCTCTCAGTACTGCCTCATTGAAGTCGGATCGCTCGCCTAGGTAATCGCCTATTGCGGTTTTACTCAGGCCTTCGCCTTTATGTAGAAATTGTGCCACGTCCTCTGGTGTCCTTTGTAGTAATCCGTTCTCGTACAAATACTCTATACCTGTAAGTTCCATTACAGTTTCATTAACATGCCAGCATGAACAGCTCGAGTACGAAATTACTTGAATGAAGTCAAGTACATAATGAGCTCTGCTTGGTTTTACTTTGAGGTTTAAATTTAAAGTAAAATAAATTGATTTTTATCTATAGTAACCAAAACAGATAGATAACAGGTATTTAGATAAATAGTTTTTGTATCTATTCTTGGTCTACCATAATTACGATAACAGATGTTAGCCCGGCTTACATTAGGAGATTAAAAATCTACCTACTCCAGCTATTCTACTTTAAAAAACATTTGCATAATGCAGACCGTTGAAGGCACGAAACATCGTCAAAGCTCAACCACGCCGTCTACGGGTAGGCTTTTTGGCATAATTGAAAAACGAGATAGTCAAAGGTATCTTTATAACAAGATCTATATCAGTATAAAAAGCTATCAATTTATAAGATACGTAATGCTGTTAAATTGGTTTTAATGAAACGAATTGCTAGCTGTGAAATAAAATATAAATTGGCTCAAATTAAGAAACTATTTAGTGCAAATTTTATATAAAAGTTTTTGATCAGTTTTGTGACGATTTTATTATAATATATAGTTTCCCTGTATGTATTACATAGCATATCGGAAAACTATATCAATAACTTTTAGCCCATTGTCGCCACTATCGTCATTCCTTACTGCCTACCCTCTGACGTCACACCCACACCCCGAGTAGGCTTTCACATTCCAAGAAATCCAATGCTAAAAGTTACTGAATAAAATCCTTTCTTATAGGATCATTCCTTGTTTTAGTACGCGCTTGAAAAACGTTATTTTAATCGTGAATTCTTTACTGATTTTTTATTATAACATATAAGTAAATAACAGCATTACACTCTTATGATTTAGTGACGAGTAAGACAAATCTTTACCAAGGAAACCATCCACAATATACATAAAAAGTTATTGGACAACACTTGTAAGTAACTAGTGCGCTCAAATAGTGCTACACTGAGGAGATTGTTATTAACTTTTTATGCTATCATAATCTTGGACTATGAATAATTGATAATAGCAGGATAATAAATTGTCTTAAAAAAAGCTGCTAGTGAAGATAGCATTTGCTAACGAGTAGCGACTGATGATTTCGCATAAATTGCAGCTGTAGTCTCAGTAAGCACTGATTTTATTAGCCTTGCAATATTAACGATGACAAATGTGACCATGATGAGAGTTAGTATTGAAGTGCAATTGCGTAGTAATTTCTGTACACAGACCATTAAAACAATTTATCGGACTATTAGGAATACCAGTAAAATAAATGAGCTGTGAATAGATAACGTTTTTACTTTGTACCGAGACAAATTATAATTTCGCTTTTGATGTTGATAAAACGTAATTTTACAGATTCTGTGAGTTTGTATTTTAAGTATATAAACATATGTTAACCATAACCGATCTGCAAATACTTAAACAACGAAGGATTTCGTTAAAAGAACCGAAACCCAGGACCTGAGGAGGTAGAGAAACTGTTTCTATATAGTGAAAAGGCACAAACTTATTAGATAAAGTCCCAATAAGATGTTCAGTGTGCTTCTTATAAACCCAAAGAATCTTGATTATTCAGCTGTCTTATGAATAATAGAAAATATTAAAAAGGAATAACCTGTCCGTCGACAGGTAAATGAAATTACGTCAGAAGCTAGTCCAAAACAAATAAGGGAAATATATATTTTTAATACACATCGCGGAACTCCAAAACAGGTTATATAAACTAATTATTTCTGTATCGATTTAAACAAGGCAACATATTGTCATTTTCCGTTTTCCTTTGACGTCGAGTGATTTAGAAACTATGTATTCTCATAAATCTTTGTTCATATAGATGAGTGTAAAATGAATAACAGGCGGTCTGTGTCAACCATGCAATTTCGCAAGACAACCGTGAGAAAATAAGCACCTGTTTCAATTGCTGACACACAATTATTTAATATCATCAGTTAAATTCCCATGCAATTCATAGAATTAAAAAAAAATATAACATTATCTAATGTATTACTGTACTGCTAAACTACTATTTTAAAGCTGAAATTACTGGTTTGAATTAAGAACATGTTAGATAAAAATGAGGAAGTAACGTAAGTACCTAACAACTAAACAGCTAGAAAAAAGAAGCAAGAGTTATTTGTATAAACGCTTATAATGAAAAGCAAATTACCGAATAAAAAGCGTATCTGCTTCTATCGTCGAGCATAGCAGGTATGATATATTTTATATAAAAACTAGACTACCCTTCAATATTTGAAATGATGTAAAGGTTTTTTACGCGATTGGATTATCTTGAAGTGACTTTTAACTTGACATAGTTTGGTCCCTAATACCGCATACATATTTTTCCCATGAGATATATGAACACACGAATGAATTCAAAAATACAACGAGCAAATATAGGCTTTGCATGGTCGGATATTTATTTTATTAAATATATAATAGTTAGACATTTGGTATTTATTCATACCTCTAGGGTTAGATTATCTAAGTTTTCATACAGATCGCTAACTTTTACAAAAATATCTAATGGTAAAAGAATTTTTCAGATAGGTCCATTAGTTTCTAAGCCTTTTCAATGCAAACAAACCATCGAATCTTTACTTTTTATTTTTTATTTAATATTTGTGTAGACCGCGTGTTTACCTGTCATTAATCGATCATAATATTAATATATTTAGCACTTAACATTACAAACACACTTTCTAATATAAAATCAATTATAGCCGTTGCCTACTTAATTAAGGAAACCTAACCTGAAACTCGTGCCTAGTTATCAGTTTCTAAAACTTGCGGTCGAATAATTTTACACATTACGTAATATTGCGTACAATTGTATCACGTATGTAAATGGAATTTAAATTTTGATATTTAATATTCATAATTTTATGTAATAGTCCTTGTTTATACAAGTGAACTGAATATGTCACTGTTATGTTTAACGTTATATCTACTTTTAGGCGGTAGGTGTGTTCGATATAAAAATTTTAAACTTATACCTTCAAGCTCTCGCGATCAATCATGAAAACTTCAGGTGGATAAGGCCGAAGATGTGTTAATACTAGCCCCTAATAATGTTATGTTCATTAGATAGTTTCGGTCATTAAAGTATGTTTTTTTTATTTGATTCATCCAATAAATACTTCTTTGTTATATTAGATGTTTATAAAACATGTCAAGAATTTGTCTAACAAAGCGAGTACTCTGATACGAATGTAGTTTTAAATCACAGTTATATTCACCTTTCTTTGGATCCATATTAAATTTCTTTCTGCCTATGCTCATCTGTTTGGCTTTACTGTTCTGCTTGCACTCCTCCTGCCCGTCAAGGGCCTCCAACTCGGCCACCACTTCACCCAGTTCATCTTTGAGTTGCTATAAAGAAAGAAACGGACTTTAATAAAAAACTACGTGCGACGTAATTCAAAAAAACAAGGACCTTGAAAGATAACAAATTTGTATACATTTTCAACATCTGTCCCTTGGAGAAGATAAAGCGCTGAGCTAATGCTTATCATCATGGGCCCATATAGTAAAGTGTTAGACTGTTGCAATATATTGAAGTACATTTATTAGTAGAACGAATCTTTTACGACTAACATTTTTCATATAAAAAGATAAAAAGATTGTTAAGCACATCTAGAACAGAGGTACCATTTATTCTTGTAATAAAAATATAGGACGAGTTTTTCAACTGAACGTCAGTGCACACAATGGTTAAAGCTACAAAGAAAATATCGTATTCAGTAGCCTGAACAAAAGTGAGCCCAGATGATAATAATTACGAACGCCAGTGCCATTTATCGCATGCTGCTTCAATTATTCAAAATAACATCCCTTAGGATAACATTAGCTGAAAGCCTGCGCCGTCTACCTTCTTTGTGTGAATACTTTAACTTGTTTAGAATGTCTTTCGATTCTTCGATCGTTATATGATTGCATATAGTGGTGTCTGCGTTTTACTAACTTCAAGAACTTAATATAATGAAAACTTAAAGCTTAATATTTCTTGTTATAAATTTATAACAATATGTGCTAGAATGCAAGTAAATAAAGTATTCAATTTCGCAGCAAGACAATGACGAAACAGTTCTCAACTCAAGACTAAGTTCTATACCATTAGCACATACTGAAGAAGTTCTGTTACCGAATCCACAGAGTTATAAGAGCTTAACCACGACTTCGCATACGGAACTAACATAGTCTTAAGATCTTCTATAAATATATACAATTAATAATGTAATTTACATTTTCAAAATGAAAACCATACATGTTCAATATTAATTTTCCAAAAGAAAGGTGAGCGGTACACTTAATATTTTATAACCAGTTCAAATACAATCAAAGAATTTAATCGCTGTACGGTTATTAGAACCCCACGAAAGATTTTTGAAGGAGATATATTCCTCGTTAGCTTTATAGACTCTAATATAATATAATGTATGCATTATTTAAAGGAGCAGGGCTCAGTGTCTTGAATCTCGCCGCGATACGGTCTGACGGCGTTCCAACATAATTTGCGGTCGGCAACCTATTCCCCTGAGGGATGCGCTACTGGTCTTCCGTGTCTAGACGATGAAATAACAATACTATATTTTATACAACAAGAGACAGTTTCTTGAAATGCCACAAAAAGGATAATAACTTCGTAAATATTTATATTTTTTTATTTAATTTAAAGATTAAACACAATGTTTTAAGATTAACGATAGCTTTAGATTGGTCGTTTATACAAGACAAGTGTTTTATTTCTTAACTAGCGGCCCGTCCCGGCTTCGCACGGGTGGACAGTTATTTTTTAAACATTTATTGTAGATATTGATATGTTCTTTAATATTGTGGAACATTTTTTCTGTTCTATCATCATTCGTTTTCGCAGCGCATGCGATAAAATTATTTTTTATATGCATTTTTTTACACCTTGTTTAATTTAGTTTAATAATGTTTACCACATTATTGTAATTATAGTAGGAGTCCTTATATTTTTCTTGCAATTAAAATAGCCTATATTAATCAGTGATAATGTAGTAATCAAATGGTGAAAGGATTTCTAAAATAGGTCCAGTACTTTTTGAGCCAAGTCGTTACAAACATACTTACATACAAATCTTCCTTCTTTATAATATTAGTATTAGATTATTTTAAACTTTTTGTAAGCAATAAAATTAATATTAGAGCGATTTACTGGACGACACTATATATCGTACATTTATCTAACATCGATACCCTACTTAACTAAACACGATATGAGAGCTAAGGGCCTACAAGATGTTTATTAAGACTGTCTAGACAGGTTTTTTCTAGTATTCATTTTCTCTTTAAACTTGATATCTTTCTCTATATGTACTGAAAATAGAAAGGTACAAGGAAAAACATATGACAGGTGTACCTTCGGCTTAAGATTACTTTCGCAATGTAACCCTAAAGCAGTCTTACTGTGTAATATTTTTCTTTATAGACTTAAGTGGGTGACCAACCTTCTGTGCCAACTGCCACCTGATCTGAAGAACATGGTGCTTTGTTGGGAATCTACATCTACGGGTAACCCCTTGTATCTAATCTACCTTTACAAATATTATAATTGAATTAGTTATAGCAGATAAAGGAAAAATGAAATAAAAAATTAATACTGACTTTCCTTATCCATTTTAAAACCATATTATAAAAAAATGTTGCATCTCAAAGCTTTCATATCTACGTCAAAGCTTAAAACGTGGTTAAAATAGAACCTTTCACCGATAAAAGTGAACGCATGCGTTAAATACGATGCTATATATGGAATAAGTCACAAAGTGTACAGTAAAAATGGTGAAAATAATAATTTGTTTTACAATTTTATATATAAACCAGAAAAGTGAGAGTAGAATCTATATTCATCACGCTAGGCTTGTTTTAATTTATTATTATTTGGTATAATTTGAATTTTATTCCAGTTTTTAATATATATTTACATATTCTGCTGTAATTTTCATTAAAAGGCAACAGCGAATGCAGCAATTTTATTTAATTGCTGTATTAACCTATATCTCGTGTAACCGAATGTTAACAAAAAAAATCATTGAATACTACTAAAATTCTTTTCCTAGTAGCAAACAATAAGCATTACACTACCGTGTCTAGACATATGAGACCGTCATGTTTGAATCACTGTTCAATCAAGTTGAGTCACTTTTATTTTAAGCAAATGGATATTTAGACATTAATAAAATGCTAAGATATTTACATTAAAAGTAAACAGCGGAACATTTATAGAGCTATAGGCGTAAATCGTGCCCGTAAACTGGAGTGCAGCGATTACAAATAATCCTCTTAAAAGAGGAACTTTAATAGCGTCAACGTATCAAATCGAGGGCCGAAGGCATCGTTATCAGTATGAACCCTTGATAGAGCTTTGCGGTTCTTAAATGTTATTGACTACTGGGTTCCTTTTAGTTAAGGATTAAGGAAAATCTATCGTGCTAAGCCACGATTAAGTCGAATCCTGTAGTAAATACTAAATTAGCCCGAATATATTGAAAATTTATCTAAATATTCAGTTGCTTTTTTATTATAGGTAATATCAAACCAAATACATTATTTATAATAAATGAAAGCGAGCAAGTCAAATATTGTACAATAACTTTTATTGCCATAACAAAATACGCGATTGTTTCTGTCTGTTTCTGTATTGAATAATAATTATTGGTCACACTTTCACCAATTCGTTTCAAATATAATTTGATGGCTATCATCATTTAGATTACGGCGTACATTTTGTTAAACTATTACGATATTATTTTATGGTCTCTTAACTAAAACATAAAAGAGTATGAAACTATATTTTTATACTTGTCATATAGATAGAACTTTATTTGACGAGGCCCTTATAAATGTTTAATTAATTATTATTAATCCGCGAATTCATAACTCTTAAAAACTTACACCGTTTTAAAGAGATAAGGCTTGCTTCTACGATACATTAGCACTAGGCCGAAACATAAACCAAAATGTATTTGTAAACTATTCCAGGCAACACAGGTTTATTAGAACTACCGGCGTCCTTTCTAAGAATACACGTGACATAATGAACTGTATGAAGATATTGAAATCGATAAACCCGTCCTCACAGGGCCTCATAAGTTCAATTGAACAATTGAGAGTGTTATTTTCAATTTGACTCCATTATTACAACAAATCACAGGCCACCATCGTGAACTATTAGTAGTAATCGTTCATAATAATGGGTTGAAACTGTTACTATACATAATTTTTTTTAAACGTATGAAGCACCTTTTTGTTACGTTACTAAAAAGTATTTAATAACAATATTTCTTTTCCATTTCCATTTTCCATTCCAACAAAAACATTTAATGTTAATTAGTTTATTTATACGCGTATTTTGGGTGTATATTCTCAATTCGCTGCCAATCCGAATTATTTCACACCTCGACGGCCAGATCGGTCCATGAGCAATGCTTGAACAATCAAAAAAATTACACATCGAATTGTTAATATTCCTTTGGGCTGTTTGAAGTTGGTTAAAAATATATCTCTTTAAAATCGTAGCATTGTATACTAAGATCCGTCACCTGATCGCAAACTTCCATGACGCTAACACCGTCCATAAATCTATATTAAAGTGAACACGACCAATCATGCAATCAAACTGCAAATGGTTGTATGCAATTCTGTATTATTTAGTTACTATCAGTTCACAATGCCTTGTTAAAGTTAACAATTTAAAGATAGGTATTCCAATTTGTGGGTCGCGACCCCAGCGTTATTAGACACTACTTGCGGACGCGGCAAAAAATTTTAGGTCCTATACAATATACATTGATTCCATTTTTAATCAAATCATTCAATTTATACCTGGTTATGCAGTGATAGAAGAAATCTTCTTAAAAATGGGACCATGTGTTAAAAATATTTAAACGTAAAAAATACTGCATTACAGGTTCAAAGTATAAACTTCAAGTATTTCATAATCGATTTAATAAAATTATAACAGCAATATTATCTTTTATATAAGTTCTTTAAGTACTTGACCCGACTAAGATAGATTATTTCTTTAGATAAGATGAAATTTCAAAGAAGCTAGCATAGTGATAGTTTCTTATCTCTCTAAAAAAAATAAAAACTTTATTATAGAAAAAACCCAGTGGCGCTACAACCATTTAGGTTGTAGGGATTTAGATTTCTGTATGTTTCATGATCACTTGTTTTTTCGAATTTCGAATTATATAATATTATGTATACATATATATTTATATAATTTCGAATTTTTGTGTCTAAGGCATGCACGGTTTCCTTACGATGTTTAGATCGTAGACATAGACAGAAAGTCCATAGGTGCACAGCCCGGGTTCGTTCGAACTAGGGATGAGAGTTGCATTAGGCCAATACTGCTCTTTACTCTGGAAAGATGGTGATTTAATAAATACAATCCGTACAGTAACTCAGTATCTAGTATAATCTATAATATCAGCTTCCTAACGGGTTTGAATTCCAATAAATAATGATTACACTCGAAAACAATAAAGCGTAAATATCGTACAGCCGTAACTAATAAGGATTCCAATAAGACGAGTGTAAAACGATCGTGTTCGCGAATCCTTTGAAGACTTTCACCAATTAATTCACTTTCCCTAAGTAGAGTTTCTCAAACACGTCAAAATGTGTTTTGGTTTTTAATTTACGGGTCTTTAAACTGCCTGACACGCCTGATGGACGATGAATGAATGATGGACTTTTGTATATTTCGTCTATTATTTTCTGTATTTACAGTACAACCTATAACTAGGATTTACGACTGAGAAGTAAAAATTAAATCAGACAATATAAAACTGTACCTGGATGTAAAATTTGCGGATAATTAGTTAATCTTCACGTTCAGTAAGAGATTTAAAACACAAATTAAGTTTTTTAAATATTTATGTGACATAAGGATCAAATTGTTAATTTTGTTAATAACTTTACATTACTTTACATGCCTGATAATCTAAGATAAGTGATAGCTATACATAGAAGTGATAACGTTACAAAAAACAACGATATTAAACAAAGGTATTATATCACGTATATCAACAAAGCGTAGAGAACTAGGTACGTTGTTTTGCATTCAGAAACGTAAGGCGGATGTTTTGTATATTCTCATAGGTATCGTCCACGTATTTTCCTGTTTTAACAACAGCTCTTTGAAAAGGATTAAAAAAAGGCATTATTTGCATTATTAAAATATTAACTAGAGTAATATTCATTTTTGCATTTGTGAAATTAATGTTTTAAAATTATATAAATAAATTGTTTCCAAAACTTCGGTCTTATATATGCATTTGTAATAGGTAATCAAGGGTTTTGCTATGCGCTTTGCCCGTTTCTTTCATACGCTGTGCTATTGGTACAAAGTCAGTGTTTTTGGTACTTTTGTCAAGTAATTCGACTTAACTTTATAACCTTTATGTTAATTTTGTCAGCAAGAACTGATTAAGATTCTTTATATCGTTGACTAAACAAATGTTTGGTACATATTACATGAATTGAACTACGTTAGTTTGTGCTATTTTTTTAATTTTTAATGCTACTCGTCGTACTTACAAAATTGTCCCAAAGTAGGCATTTTGTTACTTGCTACTAAACTGATATTGATTTTTGCAATATAAAAATAAATACATTGAAAAAAATACTAGTTGAAAAAATTATTATCGTATAAAAACATCAGCAAACCCAAATGAAACCGCGCATCTAAATAATTTTGACCAAGAAAATAATAATTTGAACTGATACGTCTATTTTTAAACTGATATAATAGCAATGTTATGAAAGGGCGGTTAGCGACGTCGCCTAATGGCCGATGTAAGCCAATCCATAAATAACATTAGCTAGCTACTTTTCGGTGGACCATTTTTAGTTTCGACCCCATGTCGATATAGATAAAAAATTGCTTTAAAATGTGTTAGTAGTAATGAGCCCAGTATAACATTACTTACAACTGAGCTATCAAGCCAAAAAACATGATGGAAAATCATAAATATAGATACATGTTTCACACGTTGGTATATTATGATTAAATTATAATAGAAATTATTGAATATACATCTAATATATAAAATTCTCGTGTCACAATGCTCGTTGCCATACTCCTCCGAAACGGCTCGACCGATTCATATGAATTTTTTTATACATATTCAGTAAGTCTGAGAATCGGCTACTATCTATATTTCAACCCTCTAAATGTGTGGTGCACCCCTAAATTTTTATTTTTATTTTTTAGATAACATTTTTGTTTTTATTTTTTTATGATACAACATACAAAAATACATACAACCCCTAATTTTCACCCCTCTACGATCAATCTCTATTTTTTATTACAGTAGATAGTTGTTTATATTGAACTAAAAAAATGTTTCCTAGATTTAATATACATGGCAAAACAACGTTTGCCGGGTCAGCTAAATTTTTAATATTTTAAACAATTATTGATATTTTGTAACGTTATTTCAATCATTACTGAAAACTGTTTCTCATTGACATCAAAGAGAAAATACGTTTTTAATGGTTCTTCGAATTTTCCGCACAGACACAGACAGGGACGACGGTCATTAATATTAAAGCAAATAATTTATTTTGGCAATCCTCCAAAGTTTATTTATAGTGTTTCTGCATATATGTAAAAAATACCTTCATACAAATGCAGAATTGATAGTAGGCACTTTTGAACTCTTGAAGCATACAAACTCGGATTTAAAAAAATCCTCCACTGGTTTATTACGACATAGTATTAGTATAGCTTAAAAATTGGAAGAGTTCTTTCAAATGGCCTAGTGATATTTGAGTTTGCTCGGCCGCCTTTGCCAACACTAATAATAACGAGTCACCATTTTAAGTTGAACTATGAACTTTTTTAAAGTTACAGTAACCTCAATTGAATGATTCCTATACCATTCAATGAAGTTTTCTAAACCTATTGTTCAAGGTGTAGTAACATGGAGATACTGATACAATTGCATATTTCGGATGTGAATTCATCATTTATTACATATCTCAAACTGGGCCAAGAACAATTGCATTCACGCAAGTTTCATAGTGAAAGGTGTATGAGGAACGTTCTTAACAGCTATTGTCATATTAGACACGATTTATTTGTAATCTTATATTTCCTACAATCATTTGAAGAAATTAGTCAAGTTCAACAAAGTTCATTTAAAAAAATATATTTAAATTTAAGTTAGTTTACATATTTCTTGCAAACAAAAAGTATTGACGACAAAATGATTACGCAATTCGCGAGGAATGTTCGTAGACGACATCATCGCATGACAGGTATAACCTTCGAAGTCCAAGAAAAACAACTTGAAAATGTTGTAATACTGTTTACTTCCTTTAATATTAGATATTTTTAAATCTTATTATACAGCGCATAATAAATAGGCATGATATGCATATTGTAACGTTCAATTCCCGCACGGTTAGATAATATACTCCGGTAATACTGGACAATTAGGAGCTCGAGTCCTAGTCCGTTTAACTGCAGTAGCTAAGATCTATGACAATTAAAATCTATTAACCTTATCACGTTATTTTTGGAAAAAAACTTTCATCACTGATTAATTTCTATTTAATACATAAAACATGATAGTTGGAGATACATCGTATAGCACAAAAGTAGATTAATTAAAATAAAAAACAGCAAATGCAACCGGATTAAATTCACATTAAATCTCTTTTGTTTCTTTTATAACGGTTCGCATTTCCTGTGAGTTAAAATATGATTCATCGTTGTTGGGCTTTGTGAAAAACTTTAATATATTGGACGTCGCGTGTGCTTCACGTGAAAGTATTTATTTTATCGATGGTATAATTTTATGTTTAGTTAACGGTTATGTATAAAATACTATAGAACGTAATCCTTATCGTGTCCCTTATCTTTATATCTACCAAAATATGAGTAAGCACATGAGAGAACATATTATGATTAACGAGTTAGTTTAGCATAGACAAAACAAAATATTAGTCATCGACCATTAAGTGGTGAAAACATTGTAAAATTGTGTGTCATTATTTCTTGGAATAATGGAGTATGTTTCGCGTAAACTACATATGAATTCCTCTAGAGTTCAAATGAAATTTCAAACTTTTAACAAGCACGGCATGCAACACGACAAACGAACGAAGTATAGATGACAAAATATTGCTTTGAAAGTACACTCGGCGTCAAAAAAATCGCACCTTTCTTAAAATTCGTGTCAAGCTATTATAACTTCTAAGATCCTTCCTGTACCCTATCATTATTAGTATCATTTAAAAGCTCAATTAATAAGCTTTCAAAAAAATAATCATTATTTACGGAAAATCAAAAACCACAAATCGCCAGCACTTTGATTAAAAAGTGGCGATGTACGCGTTTGGAGGCTCACTAATTGTACCACGCTGGACGCGTATAAAACGAGGGGGTAAAAGTCAATTATGGGTTATTCGCTATCCAGACGTCACAGAGGTCACTCCTGAAGAGCTTCGACAAGAAAAAACCCAGTGAAAATGGATACCATGGCAAAGAAGCAGCTCAAGTCGTGGCCCTACTGCAAATCGGACTACGGCAGGTTGAAGTTGCTCGGCAACTGAAAATCAGCCGATTTCGAGTGCAACGGGTATACCAACGGTTCCAAAAGACTGGAGGTTACATCAGGAGACATGGATCCGGGAGACGTCGCTGCACTACCGTCAGAGGTGATCGCTCCATTGTGTCGACGTCTTTGCGGAACCGCTTCTCCAACGCTGTGGAGCTGCAGCAGCGGCTTTGAGCTACTCGAAGGACAGCTGACAGCGTCTCCACTATCAGAAGAAGGCTGTGAGAGAAGAATTTCTGCCCCGGAGAGCTGCTACAGGCCCCCAATTGTCTGCCATCCACCGGAAGAAAAGGAAGCGATTTTACGAAACACACGTGCCGTGGACATTCGACCAGTGGAGGAATGTCTTGTTATCCGACGAAACCCGAGTGTGCCTGTACACCAACAACATGCGTAAGAGAGTCTACAGGCGACCAGGGGAGCGTTTCACACCTGCCTGCACCGTGGAAACCGTCGGGTATGGAGGAGGATCCTGCATGTTCTAGGGCGGCATTTCTATCGACGGCAAGACAGACCTCGTGTGCGTCTCCAGAGCTGGAGATGGTCTCGGCCAGGGGTCTCTGACTGCCCACCGGTATATCACCGAGGTTTTGGAGGAGCATGTGGGGCCATGTGCAGGTTTTGTCGGCGCCAACTTCGAGTTCATGCACGACAACGCCCGGTGCCACACAGCCTTGATTGTCAAGGACTACCTATGTCGAGTTGGCATCAAGGTTATGGACTGGCCAGCAAGAAGCCTCGACCTCAATCCTATCGAGGACCTCTGGGACGAGCTGAAACGGCGAGTTCGGGCCCGTAATCCAGCTCCTGCTCTCTCGATGAGCTTCGAGATGCCGTCATCGAGGAGTGGGACAACTTTCCCCTGGAACACGTCGTGACGCTCATCAGGTCCATGACTGAACGCTTGGAAGCTGGTCGGAGGGCCAGAGGAGGCAACACTAGGTTTTAAGACTAATTTTTAGGGATTGTCATTGTTTATTTTTAATTTTTGTATTGTTCCTTTTATTTGTAATTTTGATCAGAATACACATTGTTTCACATTTTCCAGAATTTTCTTTTTTTAGGGGGGTGGTAGCCAATTTCCTACCGTTTTCAAATAAGGGATTTCATTAGCTTTCAAATGATACTAATAATTATAGGGTACAGGAAGGATCTTCGGAGTTATAATCGCTTGACACGAATTTTAGAAAATGTGCGATTTTTTTGACGCCGAGTGTATATCCAAGATACAATTCGTTAGAAGTGTTTACAATCAAACAAGAAAAAGTTTTTGAAATAGTATAGTGAATATATTTTATTTTTAATTAGAACATGGGATGTTATGTATAAAATAACATAAGGTTCACTAATAATTTTCTAAAGCATACATTTGCTAAAAAGGGTGATTAATAAAGTTCACATAGTCTACGTACAGATTGTTTTAAGTAATGTTACCATTTTTTGATGCAAAATACGTTCAGTTATATTATACTACCGACATATCTTTTTAACAATAGGAGAAGCATGCATACAAATTTAGTCACCAGGTATTATCTGAAGGGCAAATAACACTAATAAAAGTCAATAGATATGCAAATTCTTGTCAGTACAATGGACCATGCAAATAAGTGGTTCGTAGAATGAGTGCAAGGGAAATAAAGAAATGCACATTACAATGACACTTAAGAGGTTGGTTAAAAAGGAGAGAACAAACAATACGTTCATGTTTCCGGTACACGGTCACTGAGCAAACTCATACGCACTTGAAGTCTAGGTGTAAATGAACACTGCTTGTCTAACTGGCCGGAAGCCAAAAGGGAAGAATTGTAAAGTTAACATGTATATTCAACTAAAACATATTTTTGCTTCAGAATTGCAAGATATTACTAGAATTAAATACGTTTGTACTACTAACGGAATAGCGATCGTTACAAAGTGCGATGTGAAAAATTGCATCGCAATAAAAATGTAATTTACTGCTATCTTTCAAACTAAATGTTGGAAATTGGATAAACGCTTTCAAGCTCCATAGATAACAATTGTTTTGTGCTTACAGTCCCATTTGCAAGGGCTAAACAGACAGAATAAAAACAAAAGTATTCGCGGAGGGAGCTAATGAGACGGCTCGTATAGAAGCAGTGGGGCGATAAACACATGCAAAGACTTCGGCCAACGCCCGCACAAATTCAAACAACGTCAATGACATTCAAGCAAAATGGAATTCGATATGGCAATATTTTATTTGCAACGTGATTTCTTTTAAAATATTATTATTCATATATACATATTATCAAAAGGTTTTCTTTACGTATTAATATTAGGTGCAAGACACAAGAGGAATGTGCAATATGAAAATACCTATGCATAATGCCTGTCCGATAATGGCACCGAGGTCGCCTGCGTCTGTCAAATTAACCCAGAATGACTCATCGGCATTTCTTAAATATTTGAATTTCAATGAATTAAGATACTAAACAGGTTTTTTATGTGGCAAGCAAAACTTTAATTACCTTTCTTGTTATCTATTATCTACCACGTTGCGCTTGGTATAAGTTTCTTAATTAACAGACATAAATGAACATCAATGAATTATAAAAGTGACCGGACCATCACTTGTTATCATACCGGAAGTTGTACATAAATGACGTAGAATTATATTTTTGATAAATTTAACGAACTTCAATAGATAACATAGTTTTAACCTAACTATTAAATAAATGAGGCCAATTAAGGCAGGTGTAAGCTGCATGTACTATTTCTATTAGTCATTCCGGTACGCCAGGTAAATTGTATGAAATGTATTTTTAATACAGCTGTTTTAACCCATAAATATAATTAATAATATGAATCAAACGCTATACTTAGATATTGAATGAGTTAAAAGCAATATTAAACCTCAAGAGTAGATACCCTGTTTATCATCACGGAATGTTTTCAAGTGGGATCATAGAAACCACTCTATTGGCCGTGACCATGGCATTTGTACATTCTAAATGTAAAGTGAATATATGAAAAGAGTGTCGTTGATTATTTACCTTACATTCTGTATGACATATTGTTTAATGAGGGCAATAAAGCGGCTGTAATGACCGTATATAAACATGACTATCAGAGATGTAAGTACAAGCGCGGCGCCTAAAATAATTACAACATGGTGTGATAAAGTTCAATGCCGTAGAACGCGGAAGTATATCACTACTACATCTTTACACTCAATTACAGTCAAACAAATAGCACCTATTGTCTTAGAGTCGTCTAGGCGTAGAAATATTGAAAATTGGTGGAATAAAAACGCATATTTTACAATTATTTGTTTGAATTTCTTTTCATCTCAATATACAATTTTTCCTTGTACTATTAGGTTAGTTGTTTTCACTAACTACTTTACAAAAATTGTGAAACACGAAATTTAATCATAACACATATTTTTACAACCAAAACATTTATATAAATATTTATGTTGCATTATTTTCTGCTGTGGACACAAATGTTTAATGTTTTATACTATTATTTATTCCGTATCTTTTATTTAGTATCTAAACATGTTTTATCCATATATCAATCCATGCAATAAAAAAAGTCAAGTAGAGTTCAAGTGTCTTGAAATTTAAAACAGACCCAAAAAATAGGGTATTCAGTTAATCTCTTCAAAACTGTTGACTTTGAGAGCGTGTTTACTTTGTCTAAAAATAACTTGAACTTAGTTTATAACGACAAAGGACATGCGGGTAACATTAAACAGGAGTAACTTTGAAGGAAAATAAACGAAGCAACGTTTCCCGACACATGTCTGTGAAAACACCCGAAGGGCTTCTTTATAAAACATCACTTATTTTAATTATATCTTCACGGGAAGCAGATTTTTCAAATGTTAAGCGATCTAAATGTCGCAAGATGCGCAAGTGGCAACGCTCTTAGAAATGCCAACGTAAAGGCAACTACAATGACTTTTTCAGATACTTAAGTTTGTCAGCAACCTCGATCGTAGTACCCCTAGACCATCGAATTTTCTAGATCAGCTTATTAATCTTGTCGAGGTCATGTTCGGGTACCAAGCCGAGGACACTATTATAATCATTTTAATAACCACATCTCTAAAACTTCATGTATGGAAAATATAATAAAAAGCATTTTGCAATAGAAGTTTAAACTATAAACAGATAAGGGTATTTGAGGTTTCGTTTCGAAATAACATTCTATTTTGCACCGTTCTTGGAGAACAATAAAATTTGCAAATAATTGTCGCGATATCTAACTGTAAAAGGCGGTTATTATAACGCAATGCATGTTAAACCTGTCGAGCAAGTCGTCGATCGTGCTTAGTTCTTACTCACCTTCCCTCCGTTCCCCTGGCAAGGTCAACTCCCTTTGACAAAAACTATTCCTGGAACGACGCACAACAATGCCAACAAAAACAAAAAAGCATACAATTACGTCTAGATTTATTCTAGAAACAAGATCTATCGAAAACAACTCATTTAATCAATAAGGAAATACATGCTACGTTTAAACTTGTTAGAAAACTGACAAACAATCGTACTGCAGAAGTTTTTGGCACGGAGCCGAATTGAAAGAAAATAGAGATTTTGAATTGCATCGCAATTTTTGACATTTTATTTAAAGTGGACCGTCTGTCAAAGTGTTTGCTTATAGCAGAGCGTATTTACTACAAGTAAAGTTTGTGAAAATCACTGCTAATGTACAATCTAGTGGCTGCTATACTCTACAAATACGCTAATTACATTAGCTATTAGAGCCATCGAATAAGTCTAATTTGCATTCTTGTGATAATTATGTCCTAAGTATTTCAACTGACACACTTCACTACACATACTAAATGGCTCGCAAGGACAATTGTTATAGACTAATTAAAAAACTAATAACTTTCAGTACAGAGAATCTTTCTTTTGCCAAACGCAATGCGGATACAGATTCAAGGTCAGCGGAGTCTGGGTGATTGCAGCTATTAAATAAAAAGTATGTAGAAAATGCAAGTGTAAATTGGCACGAAATCATTATTTTCAATTAGCGTTTTAAAAATTTGATGGGAGGTAATTAATCTAAACTGTATTTGTGTGGTATTAAGGCCTTATTTATCGTCATTCTTTAACTAAAATCATAGCACTGTTAAGTGTGCTTCTAAGCTATTTATATTAGTTTAACACTGAGACGTAATTATCAGACGATGTCCGTAAATTCCAAAAATAAAAGCCCAATTAAGAAGAAAACTCTGGCATGTGATTTCGGTAAGACAAAATTAAATTAAATTTAAAAAAATGTCTGAATAGAAAATGATATTCAGATGGTAATGTATAACGAACTAGATGGTGTGTTCGTTAATATGAATACTAACATGCACCTCGACTCTAACAACTAAGTCACGAATGTTCTTATTGACAAAAAGACGCTCGTGGCGAATTTAAAACTGTTGCTAAGAATAGCACAATTCTACATTTCCTTTCTCGACACGTTTTGAGAATAATAATTTAAATAAGTGAGAAGAATGCTATGTAGGCGAGTTGGTCGGTGAATAATAAAATCAGGGTCTTACAATAACAGTAGGGATAAATTTTACGGTTAGGATTACCTGCCGTCGAAGCCGAAAATGTTCGCACTTGAAAGTTCTTAGAAGAATGTACACTAGAGAATAAATTATTTAATGTTTGCTACAAGCGAAGTAAGTGCATGTATACTATCAACATATTTGTTATATATAAAGTACTTCACGAAGGCTGGATAGTTGTGAAGTCTGCAAGTGAAAGAGCGTTCAACGTTGTAACAATAAAGTGCATCAAACGTCGTAACTCGGACGTGGTAAGATAGTAAGTGGAAACAAAAAATGTGGGATAACTATTGTGCAGCGTACCGTAAGAAAAAAAGGACAGAGGAAAAATAACGACTCCGTTTTATGGACACAAACTTATTTACTGTGTTATATGTCCCGATTTTTTTTCCGATTTCGATTTAATACTAAATATCGCCGTCCATGTCATTTACATACAAGTGATACAAGGTAGTCTGATCTTATCTTAATGTTCTAACAACATATGGACAACGAAATTTTAAATAAAATCTTTAAATTAATAAAGAATCCTTTCTAAAACAGTTGAACGGAAGTAATTACGGTCAAGGTATGTCAAACTGTAAACCTTTGTAATTGGCACCAAACCTAAAGCGAATTTGGGTCCGACACACTTTTAGTCAGTTCCAGACGTCATTCAAAATACGTTTTATATTATTAGAACATGAATGTTATTAGAAAATTGCTTTAAAAACATTTCTTAATTTAGATTCTATGTATGTACTATGAACGTCGCCACCACGTGCAACCGGAGCACGTGGTCTTTTACTACCATGTCGGTACAAGTTTGCCCTGATGACAAAATTTAACAGCTCTATGTCTCTTTAATTTAAATTTGATTGTTTTCATTACCTTACACTACAAATTTATACATTTCTGTGGTATCACCGTGTTTTTTTTAATATTAGGAAACTTACAAAATATTAAAAAGGGACATTTATAATCTAAATTTGACTAACAATAAATATTGATATGATAAATGAGACCATTAGTTGAATATTGTTATCTTTAATACAATAAACAAATCATTAGACAATGTAATTGATAGAAAAACCGTGAGTCATAAATTACAATTTGTAAGTAAAAAAGATTTCTGCCTAGATTTAACAAATGCAAGCCCCCTCGATTAAAAGATTAAATAAGCCATTGAATAAATAAATACACCCGCATTATTATTGTAATAGGTCGTGGGACGAAGGGAGATAATGCAGTGATCTCTTCATTCGACTATGTAACAATAACATTATGAACAGCGAGGACCGCGATACCATTGAATACTGTCCAGTCATCGTTCTGCTCGCAGTATCCGTACCAGGATCGATTCAGCAAATTTGGATTATGGCCAAAATTTCATTTTCCAGCTAAGTTCAATCGCTAGTGAAGCTTAACTTTCGCCTTTAATAATCTAAATAATATCAAAATACAGACCATTCTTGTGACCGTTGTTAAATCCCACGCAGATCTCGTTTTGCCGCGCGATTGAGTACCATCCTTTCGTCTTCCCAAAGACCCATAATTTGATGGTACTCCATTCTCTTCGCGTTTACGCCGACCTCCTCGTCTCAATGAAGAAAACCAATTTGAAACCGAGCCACGGCGCTCATCTTCAGCGGCCACGGGCCCGGCTTTGATAAACATAACTTCACAAGCGCTAACACACCAAACGCATTACACTTCGCAAACACAAGTCTCAGCCTACTTTACGGATAAGGTAATTGAAGCAGGACCAAAATCTACAAGCCCGATAAGAAAATTAAGGAATTTATAAAGCAAAACAAGTGGAATTTTAATGACTACAGATTGTCGATATGAGTGTCGTTAGCCTACGTCTTACTGCCAAATATAGACGAAGCCAATACTCTGCTGTGCATAAAGCGGCATCTTTACCGTATTTAACGCACCTGATCATAGTCGTCATCATAGGTGTGCGTAGGACGGGCACATCTCAACAGCACCGGCCACCAGAGCGCCTCGCACAGAAGGCGAAAATGTAAACACATCGCGCGCCATACACTTCCCGCTAAGGAACGTTATAGACTGAAGACAGGCGCGAGCGCCACTACAGTTTGGCAATGTGACAACTGACAACAACTATACGCACACCTATAGATAATAATTATCTTACAACACGTATGAGTAAACGCAACCAACCGTTATCACCGGTTGTATTGTATATTCTAAGTAAAATTCTGAAACTATACATTACAACGAAATAAAAAGTTTTGCAAACATTAAGTAAATCTAACTACATAAAATATTATTTTATTACTCATTACTTTTTGCAATTGAAGTGTGGGAGTTACTATCAAAAGCAGAAATACAGGGCCGGAAGTGTTCAGAGGAAATATGATAAGAGAAATGAATCAACACGATTGTCCAATTTGTATAATATGGGAAAAACCGGAATTTTTATACAAGGAAGGGTAAGGTCAAGACGTAATGTACGATTATACACATACATATAGACATTCAAGGGGATTCTACTTCAGTGGTAAAATCTTAGTTTGCAAGTTTTGCTTCGTTTCAAATTTGTTTAGTCTTAACGTCTTTTCTGAAATCAATTGCTTAATTGAATCAAAAACCAATTGCACATGTTAAAAATTCGTTAATTTTGGTCCAATTTGTGCCAACGAGCAACAATTTTTGATAAAAACATCGATATTTGTATATATTATAAATTATTATTAATATAACATTATATAACAGAAATGCAAAAATACTGTTAGTATTGCTTTTAAAAGATTTTGTTAAAGCAGTAATGGATGGTGTGTAGACATGTTGATGAATCATGTTCAAACAAACAAGTATAAATGAACCTAATTAAATATTAAACATTACATGTAAATGATTTTAATAGAAATAAGATTAATTTCCAAAACAAAGGAATTGTAAATCTAAATAACACGAAATACGACTTGAGTTGATAAAACATTTGATCGACAGCCAAAATCGAGTTCTATTATTAACTAATACAACAACTAACCTGCTTAATTAGTTTGATCACCCTGATTAAACAACAGTTTGAAAAAAATCCTAAAAACTTTAAATAAGGTTTATGTTACATAACTAACCATAGAAACACTTTTATAAATTTGTGGGTAGTAAATAACTGTAAGAATTCTACCGAACGTAATATGAAATATAACATGTTGTCTTATTACGTACATTTAATATTTCTTTACTTGATAATAAATTAAGCAATATTACTGCATAATAATCATGAATTAACACTTGGAAATATGTAAAGTTAATTTTAAACTATACATTATTTAATTATTAATTAACATCTAAGGCATAAGACGCAAGCTAATATACAAAATCAACGAGAACCAACGTAGTCATAGCAATTTCCACTTATCTCGCCTTATCACTGCAAACTTACTAATTAGTTATTACGCTAGAATGCGATAGTCGTCACAAAATATAACCTTTTAAAATATCACAACATTAAAACTTTTCAATTAATGCGTTTTTAATATAGCTTTACACTGGAGCTCAGTTTTGTCACTGACGCCACCACACGTCACGCTCACAACGCGCCCCGCCAGTTACTGGTGTACGCACTGTCATGCCTCTCTCGTCGCCCCTCAACCGTAGTAAAAGCTTGCATTGATGCCTTACATTGTGATAATATAACAGCTTTTTCAATGAAAAGGTCTGCCTTTTGTTAAAAAAAAATAGGTACCCGTCATTTAAAGCCGATTCTTTTTAAATTGTATACAAACGTATATTTTTTATTATTGCACACAATTTTCTATTTACAAAATGTATCAGTAAAATTGATGTCTATTAAATAGTAAATTTAATAATTTAAACTTTTGACAACACTAAAAAATCGTGAGTATATAAATTATAGCGTAACAAATAAACAACCCAATATAATAAATTAACAAGAACATGTATTAAGTTTATTCACATAAATTTGTTGGCCATTAGGCGAATATGAGCCACTAGGCAATTGACATTGCAGCACTCACGGTCAAGGAAATTGTCGTGAGGTAACTGGTTTGTTTTGAAATGTGATAGTCTAGGCTTAGCATTAAGTTTGACTCCCATGTAAAAGTCCAAAACATTATTGGCATACGGTAGTCATAGCACTAAACTTCAACTCTAAGTATCACCCTAACATCCAAGAATTTACACCGCATGTCAGGCATAGAAGCCTTACATGGCAGTCTATAAAGAAGATTAACAAAAACAATACAGACATCTGAGGCCAAGGAAAAGGGTTGTTTCACCTACGATTATGGTTTTTAATAAATTAAAACTTTTATTGAAGTTAAGTCTAATCCACCAGTTTCTAGAGGTTTATATACCTATGATATAGTTTGGACTATATGAAAATCCAAAAATGAAATTTGCCTGAATTAAGTTTTTTAATTGGCAGATAACAAATCTATAAATTAAAAGGAAAAGGGACCAACAACCACAACAACAAATTAGAGTGTTTGTTTTTCATATTACCTATTTGACTTTCATTACATTTAAATTCTAGTTTATATTAGCTTATACACATATAATCTAAATAAAAATCCATAATCATATTATAGTTAGCTTTTACTGCTACTTCACAATGGGTTTGTCAATGAAGTTATAACATTTAACATTAAGCGATAAAGTGTGGATTAATAGTAATTTATAAATTTCTAGGTAAATAACTAGATAAACAAGCCATTACCTACTCAATTTAGATAACCACCTTCCTACTTATAAGTCTTTGCATAATTTAGTAGCCTTTAATAATATAGAACTTGTTTTAATTATCGGTTATTTTTAATTGTTATTCATGATCAAAGGATCATTGAATAAACTGATTTTACAAATCCAGTAAAAACAAGTTCTTAAATATTGCATTGTTTCTTTAAGATAGACTAAATACATAAGTTAATCTTAGTTTTCTTTCACTCAATAGTTTTCCAAGTCAATGCTTAACAGTATCCTATTGGGCATTGTTTATGTTTAATATGATGTTACTTTTTATATAAGTACTATTTAGAATTTTCTCTTGTATTATGTTACTACACAGTAGTTGTTAAATCATGATGACTTATAAGTAGTGATTGACTAAATTTATATAGAACTTTACTAGGTACTGAGGTTTACTGACAGTTTTACTAATGTAATATAATGTGCAATAAGGATTAACACTAACCTGTATCTCCAACAATAATTCCGTCTTCCGCCGTCGTATATCAATTAAAGTCTTTTGTTGTTCGGGTGTTAACTCTGAAAAACAATAAATACGGGAAGTGAGATTGAAGATTGAACGGTAACCAGCCAAATACAAGTAGATATTCATTGAGGTCAACAACCACAGCGTACACGAAATTTAAGACATATTTACCAGTATGTGTAAATGGATCTGCATGACTGCTTGCAGAATTGTTTCCTCCAAGAGACAAATTCTCAAATTCACTTATCATTTCTTAAAATTTATTAAAAACATAAACAAAAGTTAACATCGTTAAGATTAAATGGCGGCCATATTTATTTACTACTTTGACAATCCCATTTTTAAGCTTCTCATTTTGACAATGATTGATATGACTGCATTTTTCCTGGGTCTTGGCTTAAGTTTTTCGACCAATTTGAGAAATAATTATCATACACGCCCGTATTATCTTTAGGAGGACAGGAGTCATAGTTTGCACTTAGTCTTGACTCGGAACCTTACACTGAGGATTCTATATTTATACTTATCTTCAAACCTATTCAAATCTGTGATTAAGTGGACTATCAAGGTCACGTTATCGATGCTACTGTCATAGGCGTGAGACGACCTAGAGATGACAAGTAACTAGTAACTATAGGTCTACCAGGATCTGATGGCAAAAAAAAAGTTTAAAAATTAGCGAGTAGCACAGTAGCAAAAAGTAAGCACGTAGATAGAGTATAGAACTAGATGAGCTTCTAAAATAACAATAATAACTAAAGAGAGATCAGACAAGGCATTAACGTGAAATACTTAAGTGCGAGCGAAACAGAGTATCAGTTTTTGTGTCTCTATTTGCGTATCGGGTTTTATTTGTTTACCACCGAGCGCTTGGTGGTAAACAAAATGTCACCAATTTGCCACATTGCCACAATGTTGTCATAAATCTGTGAAACCCAAGTCAAACCCATATTAATTTAAGACTTTATCCTTATAAGAGGTGTATTTAAAGTGTCAGCCATGGTGAATTGTTGCATAATTGGCTGTAAAAGCTATAGTGAACGTAAAGAACCAAACATAACCTTTCATCGGTAAGTAGCTTATTTTGTCACGACTCAGTAACTTTGTTCAAGAATTATTCATTCGAATGTGTATTTTACAATATATTATATAATATATATTGTAAAGAATAAGCAATCTTCAATGAATTAAAACTGTAAATACGACAATTCCAAACATATTTTTCAGTGCTAACCGACTAAATTGCGAATCATATTACCTACGTCAGGTAGTTGCCACACTTCGTGTCCTTTGTAAATAGTTGGATTATAACTCTTTGGGGCTACCAGCACTTGAATAAATTTTCCACTTTTTTCAGTTTTCCCAATGAACCGTTTTTAAATAATAAATGGACTGAGTGTACCAGTAGATTAAACTGGCATCCAACTCAAAACGCCCGGTAGCCCTAGACTTCACGCACACTGCTGTGCGTGTACAAAAACGGCGTCTGTGCATTACACACACTTCCTATAATGAAAGTATATGGTGTATTAGGTAGAACAGTTACTACGCAGCGGTTGTATAGAGTGTTCGGGTGTGGTTTAATTTAACGTAACTGATTAATATGCGTGTGGAGTGAGTGAGCACCCCCTGATTTTTTTTTATGGGATATTTCTCATAGTAAAAATTACCCCACAAAATAGGGAAAATTTTTCTCATGGCAATATTAGTGGCATTATGAAGTTATGTCAATCATTCGCTATCTCACATGCTGTACGCTGATGCCTGGTCTATACCATAGTCCGTCTATGAGTAAGCAGCATTTAGTACAATTAAAGGAGATAATAATTGTCAAGTGCTGTCCAGCGTCACTAATTTCGCATATTTTATTATATATATTATTATTATGATTTTGGCATATTTTTGAAGTTATACTTTTTTAGGCGCGTTATGAAAAATTGATGAGAGTGAAATTATACGATGCGCGTGCACCGTGACACAAAATTAACAGAATGAAGTTGCCCACGGAAGATGCTACGGCATTGGACATAATTTAAAAATAACATTCGAATAATAATAGAATTTATGTTACACTTAATGCAAGAGAATAATAATAAATATTTATTTAATTTTTCAAATGTAAACTGAACTTTATTGACTATAATGACTCCTTTTCCAGTCTTTGATTATTTAATTGTAATTAATTATTTGCATGCAATCAAGAACTATTTTGAATAATGCCAAAGTAGTATAACTTCTTACGCGCGTACATAAGTACACGCACCCTTTTTTTGTTCAGCGTAAAGATTTTTTTTTAACAATTCAATGCAGATTTATTATATAGTATGTATCCATCTAGCCCTTAGCGCTTCTTAACTAAAACTATAATGTAAATGTGCGCTTACACGAGGGCAATAATTGCTCGGCGACACGAATGGACCGATCTGGAGCAATTAATGGAGCAATTTGCGAATTAAGAGAAGAATAAAGTAAGTGTCTTTAAAAACAAAAAAAAAAAAAAAATATTTCAATAAATTCAATAAATGTCAATAAATTATTTCGGTGATATTGTTTCTAATTGCTCCAGATATTTCATATCGCTCAATGTCGCAGATACGAATTGACGAATATCCAATTTACTTGGAAATTCCTAGCAATTTTTGTATATGTCTCATTCGCACTTGTTTGTTTTGCGGCTTGCCGTCTTGCTTCCGCGAGGAGAGGTCTAAATAATAATAATTTCTAATTACTTTATTCAAAAGTAATTCAAAGTCTGTTCGTGACATTCTAGTAAAGTTTTTGAATAATATATCATCTTTAGTCTTTACATAATGAAAATTTTGTCCTATTTGCCAAAAACGATCGCACCCAGATACGCCTATTCCTTTTCTTTCTTTTTTGTTTTTGATTAATGATAAAAAAAGCGCTACAAACCGCCGCAGCAAGAACAATGTCGTCCATAGCGAGCGAAAACTGAAATGCTCGTGTATGACAGTATTGCCTAGTTGATGAAGTTGCGCCATATCGCTCAATATTGTATTGCGCAGTATTGATGCTTGTTGCCGTTGCCGTAAATTGCTTGATGTAGTCGTGACGTCATACTTGACGAGTATTGACTGGAATTGAGCAATTTTAGTTGCCCGTGTAAGCGCACCTTTAATGATGTTTGTCGACTGACTAACTTTTAAATTATCGAAGTGTACAAATTCCGACACTGTCTGTCATTTCATGTCAGTTCTAATCCATGAAAGTTATGAGCGTTTGTTAGACGCCTATATTTGACAATGCCGAAGAATTCCTGGTAGGATCTACCATCTACCATCCATATCAACATGATGAACAACAGATCCACGTAATAATGGAGAAACACATGTAAATTACATACAATAGTTATGATTGAATCATTAAAAATTCGTTTTATTCAATTATATACAGTTTACCAGTTTTAAAAATATTTGTATAGCACACAATTTTAGCAAAATTTTCACATTACATTAGCAAATTGAATATTAGGCTGGTTGGCAACACTCGTGCCGACTGCCGAGCCGAGTGCCGACTGGTGATTGGTGAGTTGAATGGTGCGGGTCGGTCGTCTTTTTTGTTACATTGCGTTTGTTTTGATAAAATAGAGAATAAAGGATGATAATGGTTTAACATCAAGTTATTGAATAGCATTTGACCAGTGAAAAGTACAGCTAGAATTTATTTAATCAAAATATATAAAAAATTACATGCATGTAGGGCGCTCCATATATATATTTAAAATTGTTTGTGTTTTAGATCGGTAAAAGACGCAGTTTGTCTTAATCGGCTTTTTCGCAAGCAAATCAAAATGAATGATACAGGTTGCATTCACTTAAACAACTTTAAGGCCGCTAAAGGCACCAATCCGTATAAAATTATCCATGCATTTTTTGTGTCGTGCACATCCTTTGAAGCTAGAAGATACAAGGTAATAATAGGGTTTGCCTATCACTTTTAGACTATTTTTTTTTAACTTCATTACATACCCCTAGCGTCGTAGACAATCAATTTGTAGGTATTAAAAGATGATGCGTAATCAGCTGATCCGTAACCTTCAGCTGTTTAGGTAATTTTTACGTCGACTTGCGAAAGGTTTTATGTGTTTCTTTGTATATAACACCTAATCCTTTGTCCATTTTGGAAATAAATTACTTCATGGCATTAATGAATAGATTCTATACTATTAGCATTTGCTTAATATTTTACTACTATCTAATTCACAACTGTCCTCATATAACAACATACATATAAAATTGTTGGCATTATATTGACCCAACATGTGTGTACCCAATGATTTTTTTTATTAAGAAGTTGTATTTTGTATTCATCATTGTCATTTGAAATAATATTGTGTATAGGTGCTTTGTATTCAAGAATAGTGAAGGCTTACACTAATAAAATAATGGTGCCTTTTTTTATTATTTTAGGCTACTTCATGTCTTTGTTTTGCTTGTGGTCAACCTGGACCAAGAATGCATTCATGTTTACACTGCATATATTTTGCATGTTATGGTGGACATATTCAAGAGCATTCCAAAACTAAAAAGCATTTTCTCTATGTTGACTTGAGCTATGGAAATGTTTATTGCGCCCAGTGTCAAGACTACATTTATGATCGAGAACTAACTGAGATTGCAATGTCGCATAGATTGAAAGAAGCTAAGTGAGTAAATAGTAATTTCAAAGTATATAAAATGTCATTGTTTAACATAATTTTTAATTTGGTAGAGCTTTAAAAACTATAGTTATTAGTATTTGTTACAACTGTGTTGCTACTTGTTTTTATTGGAAACCGAAACTGCAGTTTGTGCTTTAATTAAATAAGTTAAAGCATATAACATGTTTAACTAATAATGTTAAATATGTATTGTAATATAGTTACATAAACAGATGTGATTATACATGTAGGATTGATATTGTTTAAATTCATTGCACATACCTTTTGTATGGTCAGCCTTATTTTAGTAATTCAATATGTTTAGGTCGTTGGGAATGTGTGTCCCATTTACTCCTTGGATCCCTAACAATAATGAAGCATTGGCACTTCGACGATTACGTAAAAGACGTATGATAGGCCCACATACAACCATTGGTCTACGAGGATTACAAAATCTAGGATCCACATGCTTCATGAATTGCATTGTCCAAGTAAGTTTAGGTACTAAGAAACTTGTGCCAACATCCAATGGAATTAGCTTTTTGGTAAATAATTAATATATGCATATACATGTGCAACAGTTCTGCAGTTTCTTAAAGTAAAGGTATAACCTAATAGAAAAAAACAACCTACCTTTAATTAGTAAACATTTATAGTGATAAGATTATGATGATGTTACCAAGCTATTTTGTAGTGCTTACTCATGCACAATATTTGTATATTGAGTTAACTAACATACTGGTGCATTGACCTGAAGTGACTTTTGGACTCCAAAACAAGAGCCTTATATTCTACATATGAATGATTTTGAATTACGTCATAAGGGATCCGGATACTCGCAATGGAAGAACCATAACGGCTCTCCGGGCTTGAGTCCTTGACATAATATTGTGTTCGTTTAGCGCCTCCTGTGACGCGCTTCAGGTTTTTTTTAGGACATCATTATAGATTTTTTTAATCCCTGATAATGATGCGTAACGCTATATTTATGTGAGCGATTTTCAATATAAAATGTAATATGTCAGCTGCGAGGAGATTAAATAGATACGAAATGGTTCGATTTGATAAATTTTTGGTATTACATATATGAAAAATCGATAGTCGTTTTTGATTAAAATTATTTTATCCTAATTAACAACTGCTGAGTCAATTCAGATGAATCAATATTCATGTGTCTCAATATATATATATTTAAAAAAAGGCTTTATGTAACAAAGGCGGTATTACAGAAAACAAAAAATTTCAGACATTAATTCACACGCCATTGCTGAGGGATTATTTCCTAGGCGAGAAGCATAAATGCAAAGCGCAAAGTTCGGGGAAGTGCCTCGTGTGCGAGGTTTCAAAGCTGTTTCAGGTACGCTATAAATAACTCGCGAAATATTGATTTGTCAGCGCTCAACCGGCAATTCAATAACGTAGGACGCTACCTGTTGCAATCGTATTACACTTTGATGTGATTTTAAATTTATTAGTATAGGTAGTTGATTTTACTTTAATAATTATTATGTTTTTAATATGAGGATCAGATTTAAATTAGACAATACGTTCAATACGGAAATATAAAATGTTTCAGTTTCGAAGGAATTTACTTAATATACATTATTTATAAATAAATACTGGAATTATCTTTATTCGTTATAAGTATGCATTTATAATGTGCAAGATTGGTTCTAAAAGACTTTTCACTTTGCAACGTTATCCAGACATTAAAGTTTGCCTATTATCATAATTTTTTTATCTAAATAATTGAATTTATTTTTAAATATGGAGAGTGAATTTGGTTATTCAATACGTTGAGAGATCTATTTCCGGGTAAACAAAAACAATTTTAACGGAATCTAGAGTTTATTTAAATATTTTTATACAAATAGTTTGTTTAGTTATAGTTTACGTAATTACTTAAAAAAACTCTCTTTTATAAGCGCATTAAACAGTTTTAATGATTGTTTTTTTAATAAATTTACTCAAGTTTTAATCTATATAAAAGGTTCTGGTGTTTTAATGTATGATTATTATGATGATTAGGAATTTTACTCGGGCGCAAAAACACCGCTGACGCTACACCGTCTTCTTCACTTGATATGGACTCACGCACGCCATCTTGCCGGCTACGAGCAACAGGATGCACACGAGTTCTTCATAGCCACACTTGATGTGCTTCATAGGTACGTTTATTATACCAGCTCTTTTTATTTGCGTGACAGATTTCAATAAGTAGGGCCGCACACCAGGCATACATTTGTTATTTACGGTATTTACGTCGCCACAATCGTTGCGCTACAATTGTATGCATATACAAATGTATTGTATATGCGCACATCGGAAGCACAGTTGTAGCGTGGCACCGCTTTGAGAATGTACAATAGTAGATCTTTAAACAATGATCGCCGAATATTTAACTATCGACTATCCCGTGGACGAAAGATTGTCGAGTGCACCTTTGGTATGCTAGTGTCTAAATTTCGAATTTTTGAAACTCCAATTTCATGTTCAGTCGACAAAGCAGTCAAAATTGTTAAAGCTGCTTGTATTTTACATAACTTTATAAAAAAGAATGATAATATAATTTTAACTCCAACCGAAAACGGAAATATACCTAACCCCACTACCAATCATATAAATCAAGGCAGACCGAATAACGATGCTACAGAAAATCGAAATTATTTGTGTAATTACTTCTTAAAACCATACGGGCTGGTGTCATGGCAAAATAATTACACAGTGTAGCACGATTAAGTACAAAGAAAGGTAGGTACTTACTCTTTTCATTGAATTTTTCGCCAATCTTAGTCCAAATAATTTCTGTAATCCGTCTGTTACTATAATCATTGAGCGTGTGATTGTATAATACAGGGTTTTTTTTCAACCTCTGCAATAAACTCAACGTAAAATTCAATGTTGTCTTTCATTTTTGCAAACCAACGCGACACAAAAAACGAACGTGTTCGATCTTGAATTCGTGTAGCGCGGACAACGTCTCGCCACAAAGTGCGCCCGCCACAAATGTTTCCTCGGTGTGCGTGCTCACGTACAAATGTATGGGGGCGATAAATGTGTCGCGTTTCAAATGTAGCGCCACAATTATCGAGTTACAAATGTATGGCTGGTGTGCGGCCTGCTTAATAGTATTGTCTTTTATTAACATAACTTTTACACATTTAAAGAAAACACTTATAAACTTGTAATGATTTTGCATAATTTTAAATTTTTCCCGACGTTTTGCGTGCTTTACAGCGTGCGTGTAAAATAATTACCATTTTATAATAATTATTAGATTTCAATAATTTTAAGATATCCCCAATTTTTAAGTCAATAATCAGAATATATATGAAATAAGTATATAGTGAAAAATAAATTTAGTCATTCTTATCAATTATAGGTATGTCATGTGTATCTAGTTATAAATATATAGTTAGTGTATAAAGTTCTGTCGTAATAATTTATGATAGGGATATTTTAAATGTGATGTTAGTTAAATTTATTAATATATTTTTATATACATAACCTTCCTCGTGAATCATTTTAGACATTAGTAAAAACCGCAATAAAGTCCGTGTAGTAGCTTTTGAGTTTATTTATTTATTAAAACTTCGTTACAAATAAAAACAAGTACATAACATAAATTATTAAGAATGCAACGGGCGGCCTTATCGTTAACAAGCGATCAGGCAACCCTGGTAAGGAATATAAAAAACTAAAAAAAACAAATACTTAAGGTAATATCCTCGAGGACCTAAGGTTGTAAGCCGGGTATCCACTATGTTCGCGAACCTCTTGCGCTCCGCGCTCCCGTATCGCTCTGATGGAGACGGTAACGCGTATCTCCATAGCTCGCGTCCACGAACAGACTGAGCTCCCCTTTGTGTTCGCCCAATTTACGGCCACCCATTGGAGCGCTGAGCGCGGAGCGCGCACCGTTCACGCTCCACGTTCGCAAACGTATCCACTACTCGGAGCTGCTGCAAGTGCGCGGAGCGCAAGAGGTTCGCGAACATAGTGGATACCTGGCCGTAGGTTCGATCCGTGGCTGTGGACCAATGGACTTTCTTTCTATGTGCGCATTTAACATTTGCTCGAACAGTGAAGGAAAACATCGTGAGGAAACCGACATGTCTTAGACCCAAAAAATCGATAGCGTGTGTGAGACACTGGAGGCTGATCACCTACTTAATAATAAATAAATCTGAGGCCAAGAACTAAAGAGGTTGTAGCGCCACTGATTTATTTATTTTATTTTATACATCCTCACAAATTACATGGCTTCCTATTGGTGAAATAATTTTCAAATTCAGTTCACTAGATTCAGAGATTACCTAACCTCACAAACTTTACCTAACAGTATGGACTCTTCTAATGCATATGATATTGATTTTATTATTGTAATTTAAGACACTGCATGAACGGAGTAGAGGATAATGGGGAGAAGAAAGAGAACGGCCGCTGCAATTGCATCATTGACCAGATATTCACCGGAGGGTTGCAGAGTGACGTTGTATGCACTTCTTGTTCTGGGGTTTCTACCACTATCGATCCATTTTGGGATATCAGCCTGGATGTGGCCGGACCTGGGTTAGTATGCATTCGTTTTTTTTCGAAAGAAGGGCGTATTTTAAGGCCCCCATTCTAGATCGTCAATCATTAAGTTTGACATGTTCGACAGCGCTCAAGACTCTCTCAAACTCTCACCAAAGTATTAATATTTTTAACAAACTCCCGAACTGACCTCGAAATGCTTAAACATATTTTTATAAATTAAGAACCATCTCGATCACGACGGCTTTTTGACACAAATCGTCATCATAATCTGTCCATCTGTTTAGGAGCTATAATGCAACAGATACACAAATACCTCTTGAATGTTTAGTCAAAGACCTAAATAAAATATTGGTTCGTAGTGTATTTTTTTAAGGTTGTAAAGAACGCGAAACGTCGGCACTTTCATAAAGTCATATATACTAAAATAAATGCCGTCTATAAAAAAGACATAGGTACACATACATACATACGTAAAATGTTATAATATAATTTTTACTTTATAAGCCGTTCATACTCGTAATTTCGGCCTAATTTAATATATCACATTTGACATCTGTCAGTTTTAGCTTCATAGGGCTCTGTCGCATCATTGTATTGTTCTCTCTTTAGAACCGACATTGAAGATTGTTTAGCAATTGTGCAGTTACTTCCAAAAAGTAATATGATATGCGCACTGTAAGGAGTCTAATTTTATTATACGATTTAAATAAAGTATATGTCTTTGATTAACATAACTTTTATTCATTTAATAAAACACTATTGTAATCGGATTTGAAGTAATGTTTATTATAACGTCGGATAACTTCAAAATAGTTATAATACCCGCAACTAGTAAAGATTCTAATTTCAAAATACGATTTAAATAAAGTATATCTTTAGAGTCTTTTCTCATTTTCAGCTCCCTCCAAGCCTGTTTGGAACGCTTCACTCGGGCCGAACACTTGGGCTCCGCGGCCAAAATCAAATGCTCCAATTGTCGGGCGTACCGCGAATCCACAAAACAATTAACCCTAGAAACACTGCCAATCGTCGCCAGTTTCCATCTGAAGCGATTTGAGCATTCCTCGCAAATAGATAGAAAAATATCGGCCTTCGTTTCGTTCCCCGCTGAGTTGGACATGACGCCATTTATGTCGTCTCACCGCAGGGCTGTAGATGCAGCCGATAATAACAATGCACCCGAAGGGATTTTTGAAGATAATAGGTAAGCCATTAATTTTTTATTAGCTATTTCTAAAAAGAAAGTGCGTGTGTTTCCTTTAACTGTAATTAGGCCTGATGTTACATAGCCAAAAAAATAGGAAGCTAATTATAAGGAGTGGTTTCATCGACTCTCATTCATGAGATCGACGATTCGATCCACTTCTGTGCCAATAGACTTTTGTTTCGATGTGCATTAAACAATCGCTCGTACTGTGAAATGTAAGGCAACTGGTATGCCATATACATAAAAAAAAGGGTGCGTGTACTTATGTACGCGCGTAAGAAGTTATACTTCTTTGGCATTATTTAAAAATAGTTTTTGATTGCATGCAAATAATTGATTACAATTAAATAATCAAAGACTGGATAAGTAGGCATTATAGTCAATAAAGTTCAGTTAACATTTTTGATAAATTAAATAAATAAATATTTATTATTATTCTCTTACATTAAGTGTAACATAAATTCTATTATTATTCGAATGTTGTTTTAAAATTATTTCCAATGCCGTAGCATCTTCCGTGGGCAACTTCATTCTGTTAATTTTGTGTCACGGTGCGCGCGCATCGTAAAATTTCATTCTCATCCATTTTTCATAACGCGCCTAAAGAAGTATAACTTCAAAAGTCGATGGCGTGTGTCAGGCACAGAAGGTTGATCACCGACTTGGCTAGTAAGAAAAAAATGGTTATGAAATAGATATAGATATATGAGGCTAAGGGGTTGTTGACACACTGATTTTAAAGAAGCGTATTACAAAGAAGTCGCCTTTGTAATAATAGTATTTATAATATAGTACCTAGTTTAAAATCATTGCCAGTTGTTCTCGTTCTTTCGACGCTCTTGAATTCAGAACTGGGGTAAATGCAAATTTAGTAAAAAAAATCTGACGTTCATAAGTGTACATTAAATTAACTTTATTAATAAATTATAGTTTATATCCAATGTCCGTGTTGGATTGACATTCCTAGCATTTTTATACAAAAACTAATTATTTGTTCTACCGTTTAAACGTATTGAATAAATTGAGTAAGTTACCAGTTCATTATTTATTGCTCTTGCGACGTAATAATTGTAACTGTCAATGAATAATGTTTCTTTTGTATAATGGAATTACAAAGATTTTCACTTAAATAAATGTGATCATTATGACAATTTCAGATACTCATTGTTCGCCGTGGTGAACCACCTCGGTTCGTTGGACGCGGGGCACTACACTGCGTACGTCCGCCAGATGAAAGGCAGCTGGTACAAATGTGACGATCACATGATTACACGAGCCTCGCTGAGGGAAGTGCTGGATAGTGAGGGGTAAGATTAAAACCTCTTTAGACATATAACGTACACAAGTTAGTAGTCTGTGCGGAAATTATGCGAACTAATATAATTTAGGCGTCATTTTATTTTTCCACAAAAATATTATACTTTAATTTTTTTCATATTAAGTATTAAGATTATTGTCGAACTATTATATTTAGACGTAACAATGTTGTTAATATAACAAGGTTGCAAGCACTGCTGCGATTTCAATCCCATGACGGTTCTATTTACGTACAGACTACGTATTTGTTACCATGGTTACGATGGTGTTTCCATATAAAATGTTAACCATGATAACAGACTAACTTTTATCTACGTTTTATTTGGCTGTTTGTTTGCTCTGAAAATATGCATAACTGACATGTCTGTTCGTTATTGCCAGGTTTAAATGGAGTATCAGAAAGTTCTTGGTTTAGTTATTAGCGAAGAAATAATATTTCAGTTGGAAGAAGGATGGTAACTTACTTGCCATATAATGCGTCCCATGCCCCAGCCTATGGTAGACTTATGATACAATAACTAAATATCTATTGGTAATATTCAGTTCTGTCTCGTTCATTATTTACTGAAATATTACAGAAAAAAAGAATCGAGTTATACTTGTTTTCTATGACTAAATATGCAATTGGCAAAACGTTTTTTTTGTAATTATTTATATCAAACCAGAATTAGCTGCGAAAATGAAACAAACGCATAAATATTTTCTCTCTTTAATTAATGTAGAATCATACACGACCCGTAGCATTTACGATTAGTATTTTGATCTTTGAAACCCGGGTTATAATAACATAAAAGCTTTATGGATATGCTTGCAACTTTGCACGGGGAAAACTGCATCTGTTTCACTAATATTGTTCCGTAAATATGTTATTCATTATTATTTCCTTTTAAAAATTGTTTATAGTTCCCAGCGCGTAATTTAGCACATAATTTGTCTTTTAAGTGTCTACTTAGAGTAAAAGCGCTAATACCAAGCAAAACCTTACCAAATTGTGACGTTATTAGTATGGGAATGTTGATTAGTAAAAGTTTTTGTGGTGGGTTAAATGAATTTTAGTAGGTAAAACCAAAAAATAGCTTGCCTTCTTAGGGTGCGTCCACATCTGGCGAATGTGCCGCGAATGTGCATCTCGCGAGCTGCGCGCGTGCAGTCACGGCAATGGTTTGGTGCGCCTTTTTAGCGCAACTCATGCAAGGCTCGTACAAGGCGCGCACGCTTACAATTCCGTTTACTGGCGTGGGCGGAAGGAAGACGCGCCAGGTGTGGACGCACCCGAATGATTGGCCAACTCGGAGTCCTACCAATGTCAATTGCGTGTTTATCATGAACTTATTTCTTGTGACTATTATTATTACTTTTTCCTCAATATCTCAAAATAAGCATTTATTATTCCCTTACAGATACCTGCTGTTCTACCACAAGACCGTTCTGGAATATGAGTGTGACGTCTCCTAAATTGTACCATATAAATAATGTGTAATGCGCAAATTTCAATCAATTATTAATTTATTATCATGATTTTGAATTTGGAATATGTCAGCTGTTAACCTTTTTTAATTTATGATCATCATGTCTTTCAGTCGACATCAAAGAACAAAGTTTTGCCATTTAATAATTTGTTAATTTCCAATTATATTTTTACTTTTGAATTTATTAATAATAAGTTATTATTCTACAATGTGTGTGTATTCAATGTTTAATATATTCAAGGAGGAAATTTGTAAGAAATATTGTAATCCATCTTTAAATGTTCGCGTAGAAAATATTTACTATAATGGATCTATAGAAATACAAGGGTATATTTTCATACCAACGGTACATTGACAGAATTATTAATATAAACAATTTATGAAAAATTACCATTTCGACAATGAAAAACCACAGATGAAACAAAGCTTGTATATGGTTAAAGTGGTGTCAACGATTATTTGTATTAAAAACTGAACTCTATTATCGTGATATTACGGTGTAGAAGCTATTGTATAGCATAAGGAATGGATTTTGAGCGTTGAACGAAATTTTTGAATAGCTCTAAAAGAATGCTGTAGTCCCAAAGCTTTTTTTCAATTATCTTAAAAATATTGTGTAAAAGTTTCCCGCTTTTCAATTGCTCAATATCCGTAACCTGTTTGTTTCTAAAGAATTTGTTAGTTTATAAGCTATTGACTGAACGTTTCTCAACTATTTTATTTATATTCGCTTTATTGACTAGAAATGTTGCCAGTGATAAATTGGCAAAAGAATCATTAAATCTAAACGCAGGTGACACCACGTTTGACTGATCGCAATTTGTAGGTAATTTTAAAAGTTTGATAATTCTCGGAACTGGATTTAGAATGGGCCATGGTATAAGTAATAAGCATCTACGATGGTTACAATAATATGTCGGAACATAAAGAGCGAGTAATAGCCACCAATAGCCAACTTCATTCCTCTGTACTAAGGCGGTATATGGCTTCATCTTGGTATATAATACATATGTGTTAGAATACTAGTGTACTTCTACTTTTCCATACTCTTCTAACCATAGACGTCGTGCAAACTCTATCCTTCTTAAATGTTTTGAAATACAAAATCGTTTGTAGCTGATTTAAACGATAGCTAATACATAGACAACTCGATGAAAATCTAATTAGATTAAAACTATTTAGTCTACACATTCACCTAGTAGTCTTGCGATACGCGCCAAGACTTAACACTGACAGCTGTCATATGCATGCTATATTGCAAATGACAAATACAACGCTGAGATTTTTGTAAAAAAGTCGTACTCTACGCACTATATTTTACAAAATCGTGAAACAAGATGGGAACTCAAGTATAAATGATGACAATGTTCATATTACTAGTAAATGGTTGACGAAAATAATATAGATTATTTCAGTTCCATTAAAAAAATAGAGATTAATGTCCTTAAATGTTTATAGATAATACGGAAATTTAAAACTTTGGTAACTTAATTACATATAACATTTTGACGTGCTTTCGCTAGCTATATGTGTATAACATTTGAATGGGTTTTGAACAAACTATGCTTAATCTACCTCGCTGTTCATCGTTTGCATTATCATAACGTTTCTATACCCGCCAAATCTCGAATATTTACGTAAAAACAAAATATTTCATTTAGATAAGTAATATTAATTTAAAAATGTAATAGTAAAAACAATAATTAAGATTGGGCTCTATTAAAATACCTTCGTTCCTTAAGAAAAAGAGGAAAACCTTTAATAAGAACAGTCACATGCGGCCACGTAACTTAAAATCCATATAATAAATATATGACACGGTGGGGTTTTTTTTAAAATATTTTTTATGACTTTTTCGAACAAAAAGACCGTAAGGGGGTAAGAAATTGGTTTATTATAAATATTTATGTGGTTTTCAGCTTCATATTTCATTAGAGAATGTGTTCATAAAATAATTTTGCGTTGTACAATCGCTTTGTGTAGTTAAAACTTGACTGAACTGACATTAGTTTGTGATATTTAATATTTATGTGTATGTAATGAGTAGTCGTAACAATTTCCTAATAGACTAGGTTAGCTTTTTATTTTGACAGATCCGAAGGCCTTTGATTTCAAAAACGAATATAACACGTTAATTTTTTATCTTTATCATAAATAAAACTAATTTAATATGTTATTTGTGACCATACAATTATACTTTTCCAAATTCCAGAACACCGACGTTACATGTATAAAACTTAAAGGTTTGTAATAAATTTTAATAGGCCACGGACGCATCTCCTGACGGTTAAGATGATATTTTCCTCATTTGTGTTCATCTAACGTAACAGGAAAAGACATTAAGGTGTATCTGTTGATATAATTATTAATTTAAAGTTTGATTTTAAATTGACGTTTGGATCTGCTACAGATATTAAAAATATATTAAATTTAAAGATTTGTAAACGATAATATTACTATTAAAGATTTGTAAAAAAAAATTCACTTAAAATGTAAAGATTGTTTTTGGTGCAACTTTATTAAAATTTTGTGTTTCTCTGTCAAAGGTTATCCTTTTAATAAGATAAGCTTTAGAAGTTAGTTATGTATGTAGGTACGCTATTTAAATTAAATTACTTGACTTGATTTTCTTACATTTTTAAATAGAGACAGTTGTCGTATTCTGTTTTATACAATACAACAGTTGTGCAATCAGTGCCCGTACCCTGTAACTTCGTTCGTTGTTCGTTCAATGTAGTTGTCACAATAGCTCTGACGTCGCAATCTTCAAGTTCCGGATCGTGGTCGGTACCGCTATCGGAAGTTACAGAATACAGGGCCCTGGTATGATATTCCTATTATTATTATATTCTAGACAATTATGTCAGCTGAGCAAATTTGTGTGTATGTTACAATTTTAGATTCTCAGTCATTTTAAGAAAACCTTATTGAGACGAGTATTAGATTTTAAATAGCATCGTCCTAATGTCTAATAGATGTCGCCAGTCATTTTATTTGCATTTAATAAGTTAGATCCGATCCCTACTCAAAATCCTTAGAATTAATGTGTATAAATGTAATCAAATAATTGTTAAATTACTTGACCACTCTTTCCTGTATTTAATGTACGAATTAAACCAATATATATAGCGGTTTTCTGAGATATACGTTCATATGATAATCTATTCGTAAGTTAAATGTAGGAACTAGATGTGTATGTAATCAATTTTTCAATACAGGTATTACAGTAAAATATTCGATTGTATTATTGTAAAAATTGGTGTTATAATAAAAATTATTATGATTTACTTTTTTTATTTACATCGTTACCTTGAAATCATCGTTTTGTTACGCCATAAGGAACAAGCGAGCTACAATTTTGTGCTTGTGACGTGTTGGAAGAATTCTTCTACATGTTAGTTAAACAGAGCCTTATTTATTAAAAATTGTATTAGCTGATTGCTGCACTGTCGTTATAGTTATTTCTTGAATTTGTAATCGAATCGACTGTGTAATATTTCTTAATAACGATCAGGTTAAATTATATTATACTACTAGTAAGCAGAACTCGTTCGCAGGCAATTCCTTTGAAGGTGGGAAAATCTGCGGTGGCAACACTTGCAATTTAAAATGTGGTAGAATACGTATTCATCGCAGAATAATCTGCCTTGTAAAAGTTTAATTTAGTGGATTCTGTATTTTTACAAACCTACATAAAGTGTATTTCTAGCGGAAGGTGTATTTTATCTTTTTCAATTAGGTGATTATCTGCTTCCTGAAGAGTTAAACAACATTGGAATGAACTGAATCTCATATTCTCTTATCACTATTAATAAGATATTGCCTTGATTAAGACAGCCTAGAGACATAAAATCCATTAAAGTAACACCAAGTGAATTACTGCTATTGTTGATGGGGCCTAGGGTTTTACAGATTTCACCGGGACACCAAGTAAAGAAACTGAGATTACGGTCCCCCAAACTTAGGACATCATCAAGGTAGGCAATTGCATCACTCGCTTTATTAAAAAAAATCGGTTGTCTGTAAAGTCGGTTTACTGACGATAGTTGAACGTGACAACGTCATAAAAATATTGATGGGATGGTTGCATTTTTCAAAAAAAAATTAAATTTTATTTGTTTGATAGGTATTTTGTATGGATATAGAGAAGGAGGTAAATGGAAATCACAATTGAAATAATCAATTACATTTATTTGTACCATAAATACAATTATGTCAATTTTAAATGTAACGCCTCAGAGCGAGGTAACGCCTCAACGAGGTATCCCTCAGAGAGAGGTAACGCCTCAAGCGAGGTAACCCGCATGAGTCATGTTTTTTCTCTAGCCGGCTCCATCGAATTATAAGACGTTGTCACGTCAAAATCGGTTGTCTGTAAAGTCGGTTTACTGACGATAGTTGAACGTGACAACGTCATAAAAAAATATTGATGGGATGGTTGCATTTTTCAAAAAAAATATTAAATTTTATTTGTTTGATAGGTATTTTGTATGGATATAGAGAAGGAGGTAAATGGAAATCACAATTGAATTGATCAAGTTACATTTATTTGTACGCATAAATACAATTATGTCAATTTTAAATGTAACGCCTCAGAGCGAGGTAACGCCTCAGAGAGAGGTAACGCCTCAGAGCGAGGTAACGCCTCAGAGCGAGGTAACGCCGCATGAGTCATGTTTTTTCGTGCGTGCAGCGGGCTCCATCGAATTATAAGACGTTGTCACGTCAATAAGTTTAAAAACTTGTTTTAAGATTACTAAATACATACATATATTTAGTATAGGGTACCTACATGAAAGTCTATATTTTCATTAAATACGCTTTGCAATGTAGTTTTATGTCATTGGAAAAATGTCAGCGTTAAACAAAATTATTTAGCAAATAATGTAAATATTAAATAATCAACGTTTGAAGTTTGAGTTACAAAAGTAGACCGTTTGACTCTGACGTTTCTCAAAAATAAAGTAACAATAAATGTTATTCATTAATACGAGTTCTCATTGTAATTACTAATTTGTTATTTGTAAGATAATTTATTAATTAATAAATAATAAAGTTTAAAAAGCCACTCAGACAGCGACAGTACCCCACGCTTTTCCGCAAGCGGAAAAGTGAACGATCATCGAAGGCTAATGACTTACGTCACTGCCCGCCTCACGCTCAGGGTACCGCGCCACGTCTCATCATCATGGCTGGAAATTTCCCACGTATAGTGAGAAGTTGCGTGAAGAGCTTACTATAGAAATGATCCTATGAAGTAAGGTCTTGTCGATTTGTTTTTTCGCGGAACATAAGTACGACTTGAGATATACTTCAGTAGCGTGTTTTATAAATCGCAATGGTGGACTAGCGACATCTAAAATTCGCGTTATAAAACTAACATGCGCACGCGCATGCGAATCGCTGTTTGTTCGCGACATCTAGTGAAGCTTTTTGTTACTAAGCAAATATATTGCTTTTTTATGTGGAATGAATATTGACAGCGGACTGCGCTACTCAATAGTAGAGCTTTATAATTAAGCTTTGAAACGAGTCTCGTAAGCACCATATTTATAAAAACGGTACAGTATACAAACCAGATAGGTACAATATATTTTTCATCAGCACCGAGGAACAGATAAAGTTAGGAACAACGATTCCTAGCAACTGCAACCTGCCGTCGCAAATACTCCGGCAACTCTGACATTGTAATTATGATAATACAACTAAAAACGTGCTATAAGTGTAAAAACATCAAATAAATAATAATACTGCAATTTAAGAACGATTGCGCCATGTATGTAGGTATCTACAAATGTAACACCAAATAGATTTTTCTTTTCTATAAACATAATCACCTCATGAACATACACACCTTCACGTACTTACCGTCATTTTTACACCATAACACAACACAGCCAAATTAGGTACCACTTATAGTTAAATGTATTGAATAATTTTTATTGTTTGTTTCCTTTTGTAAATTTTTGAACCTTTTTGAAGTTAAATATTATGTATTCCATCTCTGGCTATATTTTCAGTGTAATTATTTGTTATTATATATAATTTTTGTAAGCTGTATAATTTTTTTAAACAATATACGATTCCAGTGGAAACAAAATATTGTAGTAGATTTAAATTATTTTATTTAGACAGGCCCTCTACAAAAGCTCTACACTGATTTGCTTTAATATTCCATGTATTACGGCATATTTGCGATCGATCAATTTCGGCCAACCATTGGTTACGTCATACGTGATGTTATATTTTCATACGTTACGGTTGGGGGGCCCCCCCCCCCCCGGGGGGGGCCCCCCCCCCGCGGGGGGGCCCCCCGGGGGGCCCCCCCCCCCAAAAAAAAAAAAAAAAAAAAGGGGGGAAACCCCCCCCCCCGGGGGGGGGGGGGGGGGGGGGGGGGGGGGGAAAAAAAAAAAAAACGCCCGCGCCCCCCCCCCCCCCCCGGGGGGGGGGGCCCCCCCCCCCCCCCCCCCCGGGGGGGGGTGGGGGGGGGGGGGGGGGGGGGGGGGGGGGGGGGGGGGGGGGGGGGGGGGGGGGGGGGGGGAAAAAAAAAAAAAAACCCCCGCCGCGGCGGGGGGGGGGGGGGGGGGGGCCGCGCCCCCCCCCCCCCCCCCCCCGGCGGCCCCCCCCCCCCCCCCCCCCCCCCCCCCCCCCCCCCCCCCCCCCCCCACAAAAAACCCCCCCCCCCCCCCCCCGCGGCCCGGGGGGGGGGGGGGGGGGGCCCCCCCCCCCCCCCCCCCCCCCCCCCCCCCCCCCCCCCCGCGGCGCCCCCCCCCCCCCCCCCCCCCCCCCCCCAAAAACCCCCCCCCCCCCCCCCCCCCCCCCCCCCCCCCCCCCCCCCCCCCCCCCCCCCCCCCCCCCCCCCGCCGGGGGGTTGCCCTCCCCCCCCCCCCCCCCCCCCGCCCCCCCCCCCCCCCCCCCCCCCCCCGCGCCCCCCCCCCCCCCCCCCCCTTTTTCCCCCCCCCCCCCCCCCCCCCCCCCCCCCCCCCCCCCCCCCCCCCCCCCGCCCCCCCGCCCCCCCCCCCCCCCCCCCCCCCCCCCCCCCCCCCCCCCTTTTTTCCCCCCCCCCCCCCCCCCCCCCCCCCCCCCCCCCCCCCCCCCCCCCCCCCCCCCCCCCCCCCCCCCCCCCCCCCCCCCCCCCCCCCCCCCCCCCCCCCCCCCCCCCCCCCCCCCCCCCCCCCCCCCGGCCGCGCGCCGCCCGGGGGGGGTGTTGGCTGGTTGTTTTTCCCCCTTTTTTCTTCTTTTTTTTTTTTTTTTTTTTTTTTTTTTCCCCCCCCCCCCCCCCCCCCCCCCCCCCCCCCCCCCCCCCCCCCCCCCTTTGTTTTTTTTTTTGTTGTTTTTGCCTCGCCGCCCCGGTTTGTGTGCCCCGCCCGCGCGCCCCCCCCCCCCCCCCCCCCCCCCCCCCCCCCCCCCCCCCCCCCCCCCCCCCCCCCCCCTTTTCCCCCTCCCTCCCCCCCCTTTTTTTTCCCTTTTTTTTTCTTTTTTTTTCTCTTTTTTTTTTTTTTTCTCTTTTCCCCCCCCCCCCCCCCCCCCCCCCCCCCCCCCCCCCCCCCCCCCCCCCCCCCCCCCCCCCCCCCCCCCCCCCCCCCCCCCTTTTTTTTTTTTTTTCTCCCCCCCCCCCCCCCCCCCCCCCCCCCCCCCCCCCCCCCCCCCCCCCCCCCCCCCCCTCCCCCCCCCCCCCCCCCCCCCCCCCCCCCCCCCCCCCCCCCCCCCCCCCCTCCTCCCCCCTTTTTTTCCCCCCCCCCCTCCCCCCCCCCCCCCCCCCCCCCCCCCCCCCCCCCCCCCCCCCCCCCCCCCCCCCCCCCCCCCCCCCCTTACGGAATTTTTTACTCTTACCTCGGAAAGGCGATACGATTAAAGGCGCATCGTGGGCACTTAACGAGTGTAGTTTCAAATTTTTGTATGTTAGTAGCGTATATTTCGCTTGTCCGCGTGATGTTATACTATCATTTAATTTTACGGTGGATAAATCTCAGCAGGTAAATGTACGTCAAAAGTGAGTAAATCGTAAATTGTATTAATTTACAACGGGTTCGTGTTTTTGGCCAAGCAATACTAATTTCAGCAATCATGGTCATAATTAACATTTTAATCCGATAAAGCCTATATTAAATGTGTGAAGCTCAAGTAAATAAAATACATTATACTTGCAAATTATATGGCGCTTGTAATGGTTCTGATATTCTAAATACTTGTCCTTCACATCAATCAAGCTCCTTGAATATAAAAATAACAACGTTCAAATGGGACTGTACCTATGTCTATTATTTGCATTAACCATAATCATTCTATGTTCAGGATCAAACATTTCGCTTTAAATATTTTTACTTTGATTGTATCAATACTACCTTTATATAGTTTTTACGAATACAGGCTGGTAGGTATGTTGGTTGGTAACCATAGAACCACTACTAAAAAAAATAATTATAAAAAAAAATTTTTTTTCCCCCCATAGGTTAACAAATACATTTTTTAAAGTGATGGGCAAAATTTTTATATAATTGAAAATGTATTTAATATAATAAAAAATTTAGTACAATAGCAGTCTTCATTTACTGTTTAGTTAGTTTTTCATTTTCGATCACCACTCCCACTAACATATTCCTTACTGGTTGTTCGAGTTGGTAAATTGTCTAAAAAATAATAATATTGTTAAACTTGAACTTTTTTGAGTTTAATAAAATATGATATTAAGTTAAAGATTTTTCATTTCATTTTTAATATTTAATTAATTTGAATGATTTTAATTCAGTTTAATATTTTGAAAACTACAATATTGTAATATAATTAATTAATATTTTATGTGCAATATCCTAATACGATCAGATAATAGGCTACATTACTAAATTAAATTTCACCTGGTGGTCGACAACACTTGACAGTGTTGCTAGTATTTTTTCCATTATTCCCACTTTTGTTAGAAGTAATTGAGCGTGCCGTATCGCATGGACAGCAAGAGTGTACGCTACTACGCGTCGTATCCATCGCTCCTATCTTTTCTTCCTGAACAAATGATGTCGTTTTTAGAACTTAGTCATACCTAATCAGCATCTTTTTTCCTTTGATAAAATATTCACTTTTTCGAATATCTTTGTATAAAATAAAAACAACATCTATTTAAGGGTTAAGTTTTAGTGTAGGTGTTTGTCAGTTGCGGGTTAACTGCTGGCAGAGCCATTTTGGATTGTCTGCAGGCAACCAGACAAAGCAACTTCTTAACTTAAGCATAACTTATCTCAAAACAATGATAGGCACAATTACGGGCCATTGTCTCCTTAATAAACGTCTTTTTGTCCTAGGCACGACCGACAGCCGAATGTGCAGAGGCTGTTTCAGCGCAGAGGAATCAATCAAGTAGTCCTAGAATGCGAGAATGTGTAAACAACGTGCAGAAATTCTCGGAACAGTGAGGTCGCTCCGTTAACCTGCGAAGTGCCCAGGAGACTTCTGTGCTTTTGGAAGGAGTTAGGCTGGCTTAGTTAGCCAGGACTTTACGCACAACGGATCTATTGAGCGTCTTAGTGCGGAAACTGAGTGCACATACCATAAACCATAGTGTGTTCAGTTAAAATCCTTTTACTTTAGTTAAAAAATAGTAAAGCCTAATGAAACTAATTCATAAAATTTACTTTAGAAGGTCTTGCAGGTATTTTAGGCTGTCGGTCTCCGGCAGCTTTCTGAGTAGGTTTTTCTTCGAGAGGCAAGCGGAGTTCCTCTTGCAATCCTTTTGGTGCTTTGGATATACTGTTTCTCACTGACGGAGGTTTCGAGTCTTTTTGTATGTATTGCTGCAAAAAATAACTATTTTGTTATACTATCTGGATTAAGAAAAGTTATTTTTAATCTTAATTACTATATCAATATTCATTCAAAGGAACAGAAACCACAAATTAACCGTTTCAAAAGCACTTTGTAGTATTACTAGTTCTATAATGCTTTATCCTAAATACATATCATAATATATAATGTGTTGTTTACTTTTATATGCCTTTTTTGCATGCAGGAGGCTTATCAGATGTTAAGTGATATCGTCGCCGAAAGACACTCACATATCCAGAGGGCTTGCTAGTGCGATGTTTTTCTTGAAGGGCTCTAAGTCGAATTGGTTCAGAAATACGTCAGTGGGCAGCTGGTTCCACATAGTGGTGGTGTGATATATGGTATGTGATACGGTTTATTTTGTATTCTGCCTCGTCCGATGATGTAACAGCAACAGGTACTAATACGAACAATTCCTCTGAACACTCTCTGTGGTAAATGTAGTCGAAGATGCAGAGAGACCCCACGATCAAACAGCTCGGAAAGTGACTGGTCGTCGACGATTCGAAATCGAAGGAGCCAGTAATAGCTCCTTCCCGCGGAGCTCCCGCCCAGACGTAAGAACAGTACTCCATGTGGGGCCGAAATTTCGCTTTATAGAGTTGCAAGCGGTGGCCTACTATTCCGATGCTAGCTATGGCTTTAAAAAGAGTGTCATTCGAAAAGAGGAGTAGCAAAAAGGGTGTTTTGATGGTGCCTGATCAGTCAGAGTTTAAACTGGCTTTATATTTTTTATCAACCTCGAGAAACATGGATACAGGAAAAGGATCATTCGGGACAACCGGGATTCGATTTCGAATGGGAACAAAAATTATGATAAAGTTTATTTTAATAAGTTCTTTCTCAACCCCTCGTGCGAGACGCCTTTAAAGCTTGAGCGAGCTACATATATATTTTTTCTCAGCCCATATATTTTATTACCTCTGGCACATTCCATATGATTATGCTGCCAGCCGCACAGCAACTAACAATATTTTTTGCATCGGGACTAAAACGGCAACATGTTACCGCTCCAGCGTGTCCAAGCCCCGTGTGTGTGTAGATTCCCTCTTGGTATTTCCATAGCTGTAATCATTCTAAATACAGTATAGCATAGTTGTATTGCTGATATGAGTTGTAACATTCGGTATAATACAATAGAAAATTGAATACCAAATATTTAAGAATGATAAATGAACGATTGACTTGAGATGAAAGAATTTAAAAATGTTCCTCGTTCAATAGAACTCCAATGTTATTAACACGCGATTTTTTTTAATATTACATATTTGCAACAATGGTGATCAGGTAGAGTGTAGACATTGACTTTGTAGAATTTGCATAAACCAAAGAATATTACGTTCCAGTTATTGTTTTTAACTTTGTCCATTGCAGACAAACAATAAAACATATTTCATATTTTTAATATTATTGTACCTTGACCATTTGATCGTTGCCACCAGTCACAAAAAAATCCCCGCTTTGTGTGATATGTAATCCATTGATAGCTCCTACTTTGCTTGCTTCTAACTGCAATTATTAAAAATGCATATACTACTCATAGGAGTTAGTCATTAGCAATAAAAACTACATAAATAACAACAGATTATACAAACAAATATATACAAAAGGAAATATAATATTACACGCACAAAAAAAAGAAGCAAAGCAGAGTTAACACTAACTAAATGACATAATGAATTCATCAATAATTCATTAATTTTATGTAAGCTATACGTAAGCGGTCAGTTGTAGCCTGTAGGGATGTGACATTCTGCATAAAAAAAAATCGATTTTTTATTAATCGATGATTTTTTTAGCATGAATAATCGATTAATAAATAATCGATTTTTCTTAAAAAAATAATCGATTTTTTTCCTAATTTTTGAATTAATTTCAAAATAAACACCCTAAATATTTTATTTTTCATGGTTTTTTAATTAAATATAAACAATAGAAATTACAAACACAAATTAACGTTTAAGAATAATCAAAATCGAAATTAACTTAATCTCGTTTTGATAGATTTTGATAAATGCTGAGTGTAGTCCTTTTCAGTAGCACATTGCAGTATTTTTATTGCCTTTTTAATTGTATGTTGTCTTGTTCTGCTGAATAAATTTATTTTACTTTTAAATTATAGTGTTCCATTCAAACTTGAGTTTTTGTAAAATTAACTGCTTTTATCATCATTTTGATGTTTTACAAAAAAACATCAATGTATCGAGTATATCAATACATCTTCAAAGAATCGGATTCAATGTATTGCATTGTAAACATCATTGTGTATCGAATATCCCTAATAGTTCGAGGTCCGGGTTATAAAAGACCAGACATAATATCGGGAGGTGGCAGATAAAAAATCTATTATGATTGATTTGCAATTATAAAAATAATCGATTATTATTCGATTATTTTAAATATAAAAATAGCGTAAAAAATCGATTTTTACTTTTAAAAAAAAAAGATTAAAATCGATTTTTTTAATAATCGATTATTTTTTCACATCCCTAGTCAGTTGCCAAACATAATAACCACCGTAACTATGTAGTACGTATTCGTATGTAGAGTATTACTATAAATTATTTATAATTAAAATAGTGGTAACAAAAATAAGTTCTGATGTGGAGGATGTTATTAGAACCATTTTATTACATTAGTACCTTTGGTACTGGTAATTTATTAAAATAGACTCACTTCCCTAGCTAAGTTTCCACTTCCAGTCTCCCAGTAGGCCACGCGTCGATCTGTCCCACCCGTCAATAACTGACACCCGAGTGGCTCAAAACATACGCACATAAACAATGTATTTGCGTACATCACTTGACGACGGGACAGTGATCTAAAATATAATTGATATGTATATTTATTTAATAGATTTTATTATATATTAAATTATTATTATATAATAAAAATTAAAAAATATTAATATATTTAATATATTTGCCGAGACCCGATTTGTACTGTTAAGGAAACAGTAGTTAAAGCACAGAAGGCTGATGAACTTAATGCCTTTAAACTCGATGAAGCTGATGTAGAAATCAGAGGGTAACATCTTAAAAGGTTGTTGTAGGAATCGTGAGAAACATAGTGTGTTTGGGTTTCGGTAGTTCAAACGTGCATTTGTGTTTTATACATTTTCTTGTAATTTTAACACGATTAACACAACTACATAGGGTACCTTTTACCCTAAATGAGGTATATAACCAATTACTATTTAATATTAATTACATATGGCAAACGAAACATAGTGCACAGAGAATTGTTGTAGTTTAGTTTCCCTTCTGAATCAGCGAGTTTATGTTTTCGATAAACCTATACAATTTTCAATAAATCCTGGAATCAATGGCATAATAGAAATAAAGCCTCCCCTTGCCCTGTTAAACATTTATTTATAAGCGTTTTGCATTTTTAACGCAAAAATTTAATAAGTAAAGAGTAGAGAAGGTTTATATACTATGAAAATATTACACAAGATCCCATATAATGCACGAGCCATCGGTCCCTGCACTAACAGCTTCCATATTGTTGGGAGACACTTGTATAGCGGACACGGGACTCTTGTGTTCCTTCAGAACTTTCTTCAAAGACTGGCACTCTGGCTTTATATCCCATACACGCACCTTAAATTGCACAGTTTATTACGAACAGCTTGTAAAAGTTTATATAAATATTAATAAAGCGGTAAATGGATTTTGGAAGATATTAAGTCTTTTTGACTAAACAATCTATAACTATAGCTACATTTTAGTCTGATCAAATTTAGCAAACTCTTTTTATACGTTTTTTTTAAATGATAGGATAAAAAGAGTGGCGGAGAGTTTATTGCCAGTTCTTCTCTTCCGTTCTACGCCCATGATTTGAGAACTGGAAGTAAATGTAAAATTAGGTGCAATTATGTATATTTCTTTTTTTGACGTTCATAAGTGTACATTGTGTTACCTATATGATTTGATTTTTGACTTTTGATAGAAATTTAATTTTATCTATAGAGCGAGCAAAACTGCAACGAAATCGAATGCCTAATTAATCGACGACAGATTTAATTAATTTCATAAGAAACGAAAATATAATTTAGCTTCGATTTTGTTTTTGGTTTATTCATAAAACATTATTTCATATGAGATTGTGGATCATGTAAAAAGTATTCGTCGAAACCTCTATTAGACTTTATCTACTGACCAACAAAGTGCCTTAATTAAAAAACCAAATATACAAAACACTACCTGTCCTTCGCAGCCTCCTGATATGAGGGTTCTACAATCGGTGGTCATGTCAAGGGCTGATGTGCCTTTATTATGAGTATTGAAGATGCAGTACATTAGTCTGCCAGTGAGTGGTGTAAACGCTCGTATGTTGCCGTCGTTCCATCCTTGTAAATATTAAAGCAGCCATAAATATACTTAAATAGGTTTGTATATATAGGTATTCGGAAAGTATATTAAGCCAAATAGATAATTGTAAATAAAAAATCTAGTTTTAAGAATACCTAATACATATATGTATTTGGTATAGACTATAGGTGACCTAAATGAAAGACGATCTTTATTAAATGATTAAATACGCTTTGCAGTTTGCAATAAACTTATGTCAATTGTCAGCGTTAAACAAAATTATTTATATATTTATAATTAGTTAATTGTTAACTGTTAAGTTTTAATAGTTTATAAAGTTTAAAAAGCCACTCAGACAGCGACAGTACCCCACGCTTTTCCGCAAGCGGAAAAGTGAACGATCATCGAAGGCTAATGGCTTAAGTCACTGCCCGCCTCACGCTCAGGGTACCGCGCCACGTCTCCACATCATGGCTGGAAATTTCCCACGTATAGTGAGAAGTTGCGTGAAGAGCTTACTATAGAAATGATCCTATGAAGTAAGGTCTTGTCGATTTATTTTTTCGCGGATCATAAGTACGACTTGAGATATACTTCAGTAGCGTGTTTTATAAATCGCAATGTTGGACTAGCGACATCTAGAATTCGCGTTATGAAACTAACATGCGCACGCGCATGCGAGTCGCTGTTTGTGCGCGACATCTAGTGAAGCTTTTTGTTATTAAGCAAATATATAACTTTTTTATATTGAATAAATAATGATAGCGCACTGCGCTACCCAATAGTAGAGCTTTATAATTAAGCTTTGAAACTACTCTCGTAAGCACTTTATTTTTTTAAACGGTTCAGTATACAAACCAGATACAATAGATTTCCCATCAGCAGAGAAGAGAACCGATGAGCAGATAAAGTTAGGAACAACGATTCTTAGCAACTCCTGCGCAGTTTTCACGCACCACACTCTTACGTCACCTGCACCTGCCGTCGCAAAAACTCCGGACATACCTCTGAAAAACATTATAATTATGATAATACAACCAAAAACTTGCTATAAGTGTTAAAATATAATATTATTTTCTACAAACATTTTTTAAACAATATGCGATTCCAGTGGAAACAAAACGTTCTAGAAGATTCAAATTATTTTATTTAGATGGGCCCTCCAAAAATGGTCTACAGTGTTTTGTATAATTATTATATTCCATGTATTACGGCATATTTGCGATCGATTTTTTTACTCTTACCTCGGAAAGGCGATATGATTGATGGCGCATCGTGGGCACGTAACAACGAGTGTAGGTTCAAATGTTTGTATGTTAATAGCGTATATTTCGCTTGTCCGTGTTCCAGCCAATAGGAGACGCTTATCTCCTCGCAACTGAGGTGTCTCCATTATCTCGAGCGATGTTATACTACCGTTTAATTTTACGCTTTTTAACTAAACAAAATAAATCATTAGTTGTTTTCTTCTTTCAGATTTTAATGTGGATAAATCTCAGCGGGTTAAGCAATAATGATTTCGGGTTGAGCAGCACAGAAAACTGATCACCTATCGTGCAGGATCGTAGGCCCGTTAGGGTGTTAAGGGATTTGCTCCTGTGGCTACATTTGTGGAGTATACTTTTATCAATATCATTTTTTTTTGCGTTTTGTTCGGCGGTTCATACCATCATAACTATCCTTACATAGATACTTACAGCTTTATAGTGAGGTTTATTTGGGTCTACTAATTTTCCCTTGGGAAACGTTCCCTTCCAGTTGATCTCATCTAATATGTCTATTACTCCGTCCCCAGTCCCCACGATAAGGCAGCCATCGTCCATTATCATTATTGTCTCAATGCCTAAAACATAATTTTCAGTCAGCGCTTACGGATGTGTCCTTACCATCAATACCGTCTTCACCATAAGGGCACACGGGGCCCCCATTCTCAGGGGGCCCCGAAGGACCGACAATTTCTGTCCCACATTTATTCTCAAAACATTTTTGTCGGGCACATTACATTTTTTCACAAATCAGTAATCAAAAAAGTTATCAGCCTTGCGATTCTGTATCTCACTTTTCGAACTCACACAGCGGTTTTCGCATCGTCGTTTGCTCTCAAATCAGTCGTGAAGCAGTCATTTTATGATTTGGCTTTCTGATAAAGAATAAACTACAAGCTCCCACCTTTTCAGAATGCCAAATCATAAAATGACTGCTTCACGACTGATTTGAGAGCGACCGCCGATGCGAAAACCGCTGTGTGAGTTCGAAAAGTGAGTTACAGAATCACAGGGCAGAAGATCTCGAAAGAAACCGTTATCGTAATCGTAACCAAAAAACCAGCAGCATTCTAATATCTATAATGACATAATATATCATATTGTATTTGATGACCTATAATAAATGGTCATACTTAGTAATTTTTTTTATTATAATTAGTTTTTTTTACTTTCCAAAAGGGCCCAAAGCAACGCAACAGCCTGACGCCATTAGAAAGAAGACCCGAATCAACTATAACGCCTTTAGTACACCTACGCGTTCGTGTGCGGCTGCGAGTCTTGGTGAAATAATTGCGGTAGCGAAATATCTGCGGAACGTTAGTACACTGCAGTTTTTTCGCAAGGAAATGTCATTGAAGCTTTATTTCTTACCATCTATCCCCGTCTTTTCTTGAATTTTCCTCCATGCCACCTCTTTTTTGTATGCATTTTTGTAATTAACATGCCCAACTAAATATAATTCGGGATAATTTCGAATCAAATTTAATAATAATTCAATATTTTCGGCTTCCATTGTGCGAAATTCTGTCCTCACTGACAGAACGCGTGGTGACGCATTTCGATGCGAAACTCCGCTAGCGAAACGGCTGCGTCTGTGTAACAGCCATTTCGCAGTTACTTGCGAAACAATACCGACAAGGACGCAACTATTTCATCTAGCTATATAATAGAGCGAGACAAAACACATGCGAAACGTTGCCATACAACCCCCAACAACTAAAAATTTATAATTTACTTTTCGTCCTCTACCATTACTACCTAATTATGATGGTTGTTTAATAACTTACTTTATTCCATCCTTTCATTGAATAGTTCCACATAAAGTACGTGAAAAATAGCTTAAGTTATTAATAATTTACATTCTTGTTGAATAAGAGCACTAAAAGTTACATTTACCCCACCTTGAGGCTAATCAACTATCAGTTAAATACCTTGTTGTAATCGTAATCTATACGTTTGGAATAAGGGTATATATATTTCACACTACAGGTATCTAAATTGGTATCTAGGTCTGGATAAGCTATTTCCAGAAAAATTAATTTAAACTTTTTATGGGGCAATGCGACTCCTCCCTACTTCTAGTGTTGGACAGATACGTACTACTAAATTTATCGATAAATCTTCGTGAAAAAAAAATTCGATGAAAGGACCAAAAATTATTAGTCTGCTTTTAAGGTAAAGAATTAAAATGCGATTCATTAAAAAATAAATCTTCATAGTAAAAGGTTTTAACATTTCTTATAATCAAATAAACATCTAAGGACAGTAAGTATAATAGATAACATGAAAGTAAGTACAAAAACGCAGTCTTCTAAAGTTATTTTTTGGAATTAACATCAACATTTTTGCTTAATGTCTAGCTGACTTAATAATATTGGCATTTAATAATCCACATTATGTGAGTAATCATTAAACCTAGGATAATATTGATCAGTCCAGTAATTCTTACTGCCAATTTCTGAATTGAGAGATTCACTGCAGATGCGTAAGTATCGTTCTGTCTCTCAATTAACAAAATCGTAACTTTATGTAAAGGCTTTCATAGTTTTATAGTTTGAATGTATTTTGTGCACCCTAATCTCCTTTCAATAACACGTATTATTAAGTTTTCTATGTAAATAAATTCAATTAAATTATTAACAAAAACAATATATAAGTTTAAAAAAATACGTCACAGATACCAAGGTAAATATTTTATGCAAATAGATAGTGAACTTCACTTGTTGAAATATCGACACGGAACTTCACTAGTGATTTGATTTTTCATACAAATACAATGGGGCTATTGCAACTCAAAAATAGTTGCAATTACCCATCTGCACAAAAATTTGAGGTTAATGTAACTATGTCAATAAAATGTTAATTAAAAGACTTAGCCTTTAACCAAATATACCAAAAGCCTAACGTTTTATCTTTATATTAGGATGAACCTTCAATTTGGCTGGAAATAACGTGAAATATTTTTTATGGCACAAAACTAAACAGACGGCCCCAAAACTTTGCTCCAAAATGGCGGTAGTCAAAAATGCTCTGTCAGTACAACAGTTAGCGACTTAAAAGCTCCATCTAGACTTTATAAAAAAAAGTAATAATTGCTCTACTCTTCAACAGATGGCACGTTTTACAAAAATCATTAAATTGTGAATAAAATCAATTAGTCACTTTAGCCCCATAGTTGCTTTCGCCCCGGGTGACCTTACAGTTTTTTCGTCGTTTCGCTGCCGCATGCGATTGCGTAGGTGTACTAAAGGCGTAAAGGCGCTGCAGAAGAACTAAAGACTGACTGGAAACACTTCTATGACATAAAAGAGATAAATAGCGCAGTTGAAACCTTTAATGATAAAATATACCATCATACAAGCAGCAAGAAACCATCAGGAAACACTGGATGACCGCCGTCTTCTTAAAATGTGTAAGACGTAGAGACATTCTTCACAAAAGCGCTAGAAAACACCCCTAAGATACTCGTACAACAACTGGATAAATATGTAAAATATCGAGACTTCTGCAACAATCTTCTAAAGAACCTTAAAGAAAATTACGAGAAAAGCACGATAAGACAGAAAGTCTCTCTGCCACATCGGATCAAAAACGTCGCATTCCACTGGCCTACTTCAAATAACTTCCGATCCCGTGGCATCACTGAATAAAGCCAACTTTTTACAAACATAGGCAATAACTTAGCGGAAAGGACTGTCACATTAGAGGAACAGTTATCAAAATTTTTGAAAAAAGCCACCCAATCCAAACAAAATTTTCTTACATCCAAGGGACGAAAAGGAAATACGTGCAACTATCAGCAAACTTGGGTAACTCAGTTAGAGGTTGAGACAATATAGGAAGCGAATTGATAATAATCAGACTAAAAGGCACCCTAGTGGCTCCTAAAACCTTCTTTTGCAACCTTAGTATCTCGATCACCTTTCCTGCAGCTTAGAAGCTAGCCAATGTAGAAGGCATCCCAATCTGGAAGGCAGAAAACAGAATGGAAGTCGATCCTAGAACGTATAGTGAACAAGAGGCTGCTCTCATTTTAGAAAATAAGAAAAGCAATAGCTAATAAAACAATTATTTACCGGATTGAAGTTATGTATTTACAATTATTTTTCATAATTTTAAATTTAACCGACGTTTCGCGTGCTTTACTTTACGTGGTCACGGTAACTGAAGACAAAAGGTGTTGAATATCAAAAAGTATCACAGCTGTAGAAAAAGTTGTATTATCTGTATTTGTTTCCCCGGAGTTGGTATCGACTAAAAGATGGAGGGTTTTGGCAGAAATGGCTCACGGTGTCCTCTATTTTCGCGGCTTGTTTATCTTGAGATTTTAATTTGGATATTATTGAATCCCAGGTGTTTGACAATTAGACCGTCTACTCTATTGAAATTGGGGTGTTTTTTGATTTCTTGGGAAGAATCTTTTTTCTTTCGCAAGTACTTTCGGTTGGTCAAAGCGTATGTAGTGATGAGGCCTATTTAGTATGTGTTCACAGACTGCTGATTTTGTTTGTCGTCTATGTCTTATGTCCACAATGTGTTTTTTGAGTTTGCTGGACATAAGGCGTTTGTACCGACCCTCTTTTAAATATATACTTATTAACAACCTCTGCAGTCTGGACTGGACAACGAAAAACTTTACTCATTTGCCGATGACACATCTATGATACTTCATGCTAGCACTTGGGAACGGGTTTCCGTCTTCGCAGAGGAAGGTATAAATTGCGTTTCCAACTGGCTTCAAAACAATCTGCTCAGTCTTAATCTTAAAAAAATCAAATTCATGTGTTTTAGCATAATAGATCGCTCACACATTCACACATGTCATAAGCAACATCCATGCCAATGTCCAGTTATCGGAAAGGAATTACACGGAAAGTACTAAATATCTATGAGTAATAATAGATACCTTACTTGGGAAAAGCAGATTGATGCACATTGCAAAGTTCTACTTAGAGAGCTAATACGAGTAGCAGAGGACGAAATGATTAGAATAATTTATTTAGCAGTCCATTCTAACATACTGTCTACCTGAATGGGGAGGAACGGCTGAATCTTCACTGAATAAGTTGGAACGTGCACAAAGAGCAATTCTTAAAGTTGCCTATCACAGACCGTTTAGATACCCCACAGTCAGACTCAACCTAGAAACAAAAACCTATTCAGTAAGAAAGCTATACATCTTAGCGATCTGTTTAAGATATCAAAAAATCCATGGACTAACAAATCCGGACACAAAAACAGACGTTTTGTATTCCCAACGCCAAAACAAAGGACTGTGTTTGGCCAACGCTTCTTTGTTTTTGCTTTGAATCTATGTGTTCTGAGATAGACAAACTATTCAGATACAAAATCACAAATCACATAAAAATTACGAAAGCAGATTTGAATTTCGAATCTACAGAGGCTGAGGACCCTGAGGTGCCAAAAACTACACGAAATATCGTAGGGGTGGCAGGGGTCAATAGAGCTCTAGTCGGACACAATTCGGCGTGTGTTTCTAATTAATTACGATGCTTTTATTAAAACAAATTGTATCCATTCAATTCAACAATAATTACTGTTCCGCGAGGAATCTAGTCCAAGACAGTCACAGGGAAGGATAAACGTCAGTTTTCTCAGAGAAAAACGATTTTAGTAAAGTGTAAATTCTTGGTTTTATATATTAACTAGCGACCCGCCTCGGCTTCGCACGGGTGCAATGCTGATACTAAATTCAAAGTGCTATAGAGTATAGACTATAGGGATTAGGGAGATCCGCGAACTCCAACCGCCGACGCGCTATTGACAGGCACCCTCCCGCCGCCCCGGCCCGGCCGGCCTGCACCGCGGCAAACGCTACGTCCCGCAATTTTTAAATCTGTAATATCTTCGAAAATATTCATTTAGATCATATGCTGTAAAGGTATTTAATTAGATAAGAAATAATGCTGTATTGGTTAAAATCGCTTCGAAAATTAGCCATTATTTGTCGTAAAAAGTAAATGACAAAAAATGTTATAGTGGGATATTCATAAGAGATAGACGTATATACCATCGCGGAGTTTTCTGTAGACCTTTTCAATGTGTACTTAGTACATTATTTTGATAAATCTCGTAGGGTTCAGCCTGCGTTTGCAATGTAAGCGGAATTTTTTTAAATACGACATCACATTAGCAACCTCAAAAATAACAGTAATTCTCCACTATTTGATGGATGTTATTATATATACAGGGTGTCCCAAGTCGACGTCAAGTCGAAATTTTCTCATAGGTAATGTTACCACAAATTATCAGAAAAATTAAAAAAATTAAGTCATGTATTTTTGAAGTTATGGAAATTTTCCTTTTATTCCAAAAATTAACCATGTACAGTTTTTTCATTCCTGTTGTTACAAATATTTACTTTTTGCCAATTTTTTTTCTCTTACGTCATCCCGAATAGTGCTTTATGTGTTTAAAAACAGACTTTGTTTAACAAAAAAAAATTCTTATGGCCGATCTAATAAGAAAGAATGAAGTAAGTATTATACCACATTAGAATCCTTATTAAATGCGCGAACTTTTAAAGCTGCTTGCCAAACTGGAGTAGTACATTTTTTTTTCAGGACGATCAGTTGAACTAGTGCGAAAAATTAATTTTGAAAACTTGGTACGGTATAAAATGACATTTTCCTACAAGTTGGAGTGATCGCCACAGGGTTTAGGATCATAGGTTACATAAAGCACTATTCGGGATGACGTAAGAGAAAAAAAATTGGCAAAAAGTAAATATTTGTAACAACAGGAATGAAAAAACTGTCACATGGTGTAAATTTTCTGGAATAAAAGGAAAATTTCCATAACTTCAAAAATACATGACTTAATTTTTTTTTTAATTTTTCTGATAACTGGTGTGGCATTACCTATGAGAAAATTTCGACTTGACGTCGACTTTTGGGACACCCTGTATATATATAAACCTTCCTCTTCAACCACTCTATCTATTAAAAAAGCTGCATCAAAATCCGTTGCGTAGTTTTAAAGATTTGAGCATACATAGGGACAGAGAAAGCGACTTTGTTTTATACTATGTAGTGATAGTAAAATTCAAAGTAAAAAATAATAAGTGACTTAAGAGAGAGAGAGAAAGACAGAGTGACATTACCTTGACTGTAGCACAAAGATTCGGGTCGTTTTCCTTTCTTCCATGGACCGCATTTTGCCAAACAGCCGAGTAAAGATGGCTTGCAATGCGACACATCTTCCATTGGATCCGGAGGGTAGTTTAAAGAGAATTTTATCATATCACCCGATCTATAAACATATTTTCTTGTACTTTGTTAGTTGCGTATCCATGCAAGTAAATCAAAACAATTCACTAATATTCAAATATATTAAGAGGCTGCAATAATAGCTAGCAATAGTTTCAGTTTTGTTTAAATTTAATCAAAATATTTTATATATAAATCATTATTAATTTTTAGAAGTTCCATTGTTACGTCGTTCCAGCTATCCCATAGGAGTCATCGTGGCTGATCGCAATGCAGCGTACACTCCTACGCAATTTTCCTAATGTTACATCGACAACATCTAGGTTCTTGCTCGCCGCACGAATATTCCATACTCGAAGGTTCGCTAGAATCAAGAAAGAGCAATCTTTTAAAAAAAGCTTATCTACACTTATTAACATGAAAGACCCACATAAAAATGTAATACTTCGGACCTAATACTAATAATATGTTCGAATGAAGCTTTTAAAAGCATTATTACTGCGCATTAGAAATAGGTCAGTCCAGGTAATTACGAACGAAAACCATGTAATGGCATTTACGAGATGAATGTATCTATTTAAAGACTGGCAACTAGGGATGATCTATGTTATAAAACCATCGATATTGACATCGATGTCATAATCGAAAGCCCAACATCGATGTTGGGCTACATCGATAATTTTTGAATTAATAATTGACAAAGAAATAAAATACAGTGAAATGGTTAGAAATTTATCAAGAAACAGAACAAATTATTACATATTACGATAATTTTTATCAACTGACTTAATGAAAAGTAATTTTGATAAAGAAGAACCTTTTAATAAATTTCTTTGTTGATAAAGAGTAGTTAGGAAGTGTGAGAGAGAAAGAGCGAGGGAGACTATGAAGAACGAACGAAGGGAATGACCTAGGCGCAAAGAATGAATACGCATTCAAAATTTTAATAGACCTGATGATCATTGATCATCAAGCCGGTCATCCCTACTGGTAACGCTTTTGTACCTATTACCTAAGCCTCCAAACGTTGCAGGTGTCAATGGGCAGTGATTGGCACTAATTCTAAGTTGAAAAAGTAAATCAGGAATACATTCGTTAGTTCCCTTAGATTTTAGTACCTACAATCACCACGTTACTTACAATCACCACCAGTAACAAATGAGTTCATGCGTTGTGTCAGTGCAGTAAGTGTGACAGCGTCGCCCGTGGTCAGTCTAGCAGCAGCCGCTGTTCCCGTAGCAGCTCCAGCGATACAGTCCCATAACACCACGCAGCCATCGTCCCGCCCACCCAAAGATATCATGTAGCGTTCATCCGAAGAGAATGTGAGCGCTTCAACTCGTACCTAAATTGTTTAGGTATATTTCGATAGATAACAGCTGAATTTATGTTTCAAGCAGCATAGGGAAATCTGTGGCTAGTGGTTACTAACATTATAATGCTGAAAAAATTATTTGTTTTGTTCGTATTGAAAAATTTGCTTTGTGTCGGATAGTCGATTTATCGAAGAAGGCACACATCACGGCTATACCGAACGAACGCCGATGAAAAAATTATATTTTGTAAAGTAATATAAGAAAACACATAACTATATATATATATATATATCTTTAAATATATTATATTGTATATTAACAATCATCATCACATATATTCTACATCACACATCTATTTTATGTGAAACAAGGTACAGTTTTCAAAATGTTCGTACCTTATGTAGTTCGTGTGTACCAAGAAGGGTCTTCTTTTTAAAATCCCAAACTTTGGCAGATGCCTTGAAACCAATGTGGTTGATTTGACCAGACCCGATATATGTCCCCTTAGGCGATACAGCTACAGTCGACACGCTATTTGTATGGCCGCTAAGGAAATACATCTTTTTGGTTTTCCAATCTTGAATACAGACTTTATTCCCCATGGGGTACACTATATGGTCACAATCTGGATGTACTTTAAGTCCCCTTATTGCTGAACCTATATATTTTGAATAATGATTGAATGCCTTAATATGCGAAAAAGGATAAGGGAAAATTTGTTAAGTGATTACGTAAGTACCTACTTAATTCTATAACTTATTCTTGTCGCAAATTCGACACTTAGCTTACAAAATGTAAAGCGCATCGAAATTTATTTAAGTTACGTTACAATGATTTCATTATATATTACTAAAAATTAAGGCTTATTAATACTGCGGAAATGATTCAGCGTACCTATTTATTACACGCGTCGATTATTTGGAGATGTTTAAGTATAACAAAAAACATCGCTTTGAGACACAAATGAAAATCGCTTCGTTAAATATTAGCATAGGATTTGCATTTCTGTTTGTTGTATACACTTTCATAGCAATGGACTGAATAAAATCTTACCATCAAATCCTATAATTGAATATGGTTCTAAGCTTTTAACATCCATTTTAATTAATATATGTAACTACAAATTCTTTACTAAATTGTAAAAATATATATTTTAACTAATAAGTAATTCTTTTAGGCTGATTTTCTGCCTTAACAATGTTTGAAAATAGTGTGTTGCTATGGAAACAAATCAATAATAAACATTGTTGTTTATGGTGATATATTGTCTATACCATATTGTAAGTTCTACTCAAAAATAACTTTTAGTAAGATGCAGTCTTATTAGATATCTAGAGGATACTTAAGTCCTTATATATAAAATATAAAAAAACTCATATATTGGCTACTATAAAATGTTTAGTAGGGGACAAAAGCAAGAGCTGTGATTTCAGATTTTCTGTCTTATTAACCTTTAAGGTTCTATAAATTTTACTATGGTTTTTAGTAGTGTAGACTTAGTGGTTGAGTGGCGACACTCAACCCTAAGGTTGTCTTCTAACCTGGGCCCTAAACTTAAGTTAAATATGTAAAATAGGATAACTGGCATGACTTAGACCTAAAAATCGGTGAAATTAGACAGACTGTAATATGTTAAATACTTTCCTAGAGCAATGAAACAAGACCCATAATAATAAATAATATGTAATGCCTCTGGAGTATTATAATTTAGAAAATTTATAAAAAAGGGTTAAAATTATATATGGATGTTTTAAAAGTAAAATTAAACAAAATCATTAAGAAACATTATGTAAAATATTTATTACATTTTATAATTATGTTACTTAAGTAAAATTAACTATTTAAATTATGATCTAAGCTTATATTTTATTTTCAGTCACAGAGACATGAAATTTCATGATCATTCACAAAAAATTCACTTCAAACAGTTTTAATTAAAACACAAAGAAGAAACTATAGTCTCAAAGAGATATTTGAGAATTTTCAGATATATCTATATAATTATATGTACAGAATCATATTTTTAGATAGTGATTAAGTATAAAGAGGTTACTTTCGTCCTACACACCGACGTCTTACTTCTTCTTGTTTGTGAGCAATGGCTTCCTTGGCAAGATCTGCCATTCGCTTAATATCATTTATCATATATTGTTTGACTATTGACAGATACTCTGGAAGCTAAAAAAAAAAAACAATATTATAGGTATCAACTAGAAAGAGAGTATAATTGATATAATTTACGATAAAGATTGAGAGATAGGTTTCATTATTGGCTATGTGTATAATATTAACTGGAAATGACAAATATCTAAGAAATTCAAAGTTTAGTCTTCTTTTGTTATTGTTGACCGTTTATCATTCTGTAAAGAATGTTACCAAATACAAACAAAAATGATGTGGTTGATAATTACAGAAGAGTTTTCCATAATTTAGAAATCTGGAAATCTTTGGTTAAGGGACTGAAACCCTAATGAGTAAAAATATAATGCAGTTGTTATACAATATTATGTTTACAGCAGCACAAAAATTATAATGTCAAAGGAAGGAGTTTAGTAAGTTTCGAGTCCAATTTTTTAAATAAATATGCCGTCCTTCGTGAGTACGTACCAGTAAATCGTCATGCTTCTTCCCGAGTTGAACAAATGCACATCTCGCTGCGTGACTCTTATGTTCTTCCCACGGATCATCGGTCGACTCCCAACCATCCAACTCCTTACCACATAGAAAACATTTAGCAGCATCAGCATCTTTTTCTCCTGTTGCAACAGAGTAGAATCCTGCCTCTGCCATGTTACGGATGTTACACCGATTTTTGTCACTAAATGGCCAAATTTTAAATGTTTTAACTCGCTCCTCTACCATAAATAACGAAGGGTTTTCCATTTCAATTATTCTGATTACAGGATAGAAATTAGAAAAGAGATAATTTTTGTAAAAAAAATAAATGTATGAAGACAAAGAATTCGTTGTAGAATTCAAAAGTTTATGTCAATTGTTAAATTGACGTTTACTGCATTTTTTTTTTAAATAATTTTATGGCCTGGTAACGAGACCTTTAAGCCAATAAATATCATAGATGATATTTGTTATTTTGTGTCTGTTATAGTTATAGGTTCAAGTGATGCTAAATGTTTATAGAGAAGTAAATTTTGTTTTATCAATTTATAAAATATTATTATAATTTTCGTTAGAACGTTAAATTTAGATTAATTCTTAATTCTAGATTCTATAGCTGTCAAACCATTTTTTTCTGTATGAAGTTTGAAAGATCTCGAAACTAGATTTAAATTTGATTGGCGTTCTAGAATACGGGCCTATATCACTACGAGTATTGTATTCATAGTTCAATATTTTAGAAAAGTAGATAAGGGGCTTTTTAAAAATTTGTCAAAACTAACTGTCATTTTTATAAAAATTTAGTTATATACTTTCTACATGCACTACTGTTAAGGCATCGTGACTAAGCTCCAACACACCCAATATTGAATGAGATAGCAATAGTTTTAGATAAAAAAACAACAGCTGTTTTGTCACAATTTTAAGCTTTTTTATTACTTTTTGTGATAATAAATTTAAAAAAATACCTGTTAGTGCACCCAAAAAAATTTTTTTTTTAAATAAATATATTGCCTCAATTTACGAAAAATGAATATTTTATGATAAATATTTCTTATAATTACGAGCACTTGTGACTATAAAAATAGTTTACCTATGTTCAGACTTCAGTGTTAATTTTTTTGTACATTTGTCTCTATCGTTCTCAGTTCTGTGTTCATTTCAATGACCAATCACAAATCATTCATCATTCGTAGATCGTTTGCATCATTATTCATTTCACATTTTGCTCCGTGTTCGCTGTACCAGTTACCAATGTGGTTCAATTTACCTAGATACAGAAAGTAGAAACTAGAAAGTAAACATAAATTTGGTCTTTTGAAATAAAATCGTTCTCATTTTAATATTTACATATCTCGTACATAATAAAATTAAGAATATATACCTCGATACGAATAAATAAGCAATAGTTACGTTAATCGAAACAAGTGCCTGAACGTATAGAATAATTATTCTTTTGTTATTCTATTTGAAATAGTCTTTCTATAAGATTAATTAAGTGTTACGCGTTTTAACTAGTATTGCGATGGTCCGAGCTGTTTTCTAGCATTGTCCAGTGGTGTGAAACAATTTGGTAAGTGGTTTTTTAATAAAATAGACTTAAAATAATACTGTCACTCATCACTTGTTAATATGTTACCTTGAGAACATTTGGGTGGGAGGTAATTATAATTACTTTGACTCTTTATTGCATGTTTAAATTCTCCTTTTGTCTTCTACACATTCAACATAACTGTTTCCTAGTTTTTGAAAAACAAGGTAAAGGTTTTGGTAAATAAGGTAGGTAACCTTAAATGAATTTTTCATAACAAATTTAGTGTACCTATCCATAATATGTAACTAATATGCAACTACTGTGATAGCTTTGACTTATAACTTTATGTAACAATGGTGTAACATTAATTTATTTATTAAAAGCACTCCTGCCCTAACAGGCAATCCTAATTTGACAGGATTGCACAATAAGTGAATAAAATTTACTGACGTATAAAAAACAAATGTAAGGAATTAATTAGGAAAAACAAAATCACATTATTAATAATACTAGAAATGAACTAACTAGTATAGGCTCTAACAAAAAATAGAACTTTTGACAGTTCACTCAATGGACAATGCAAAAGGTCCGTTAACCTATATAATCCGTTAACTAAACTAAAACTTAGGGCACATGAAGTAACTGCGGACGATGTCGTTTTCTGATATACCCATCAGCTACATTCAAGCTTAGGTACTGAAGTACTGTCGAATTACCGTCCTTGCCATGTAACACTTTTATAAAGTATATCACAAGCGCGAATTCTCGGCGTACTCTTAGCTTATTGTAGCCCACAGAACCAAGAATAAATAAGGTTGGATACATGAGTGGGTAAAAAGAGTACACACCGTACATCCTAAGATAAATGACATAAACGGTTATGACTGCCTTGAGCTATAATAATATATATATATCAAACTCTAAATATCTTTATTCATGTAGGTAAACAAGTACACTTATGAATTGTCAAGTTAAATTAATTGTTAATTTACATTTACTACCAGTTCGCAAGTCAAGGGCGTAGAGCGGGTAATAAGAACTGGCAAGAAACTTTCCGCCACTCTTTTTAATGGTTGTCATACATTATATTTTACACTATACCCCCTTTACTAATTCTATATAAATACTTTATGTAAACAATTATTGTTATATAATTATAAAAATGAATCCAACTGTGCAAACACTTTTAGTGTAAAGTGTAGTAGTGACCTCATGCAGTACAAACCATTAAACAACCTTCCCACCAGTAGAAATAATAGCATCTGCAACTATTTCTACTGGTGGTACTAATGTATCAATAAGAGAAAGACCGTCAACCAATTCAAAATAGGTGAATTTTTGTGAGCAAGCAATAACATACATTTGTAATAGGCTGTGCCTTCTGGTTTCGCTATATGTTTCAATTTAAATCAGTAGTTCCTGAGATTTGTTTCTTAACAAAACAAAGAATCTTTTCAGCTAGATGTTTAAAGTAATAATAGTGTAGCATTTCTCATATTAATTCAGTTAAGGTCTCGTTCTCTGGAAATTCCGTAATCGCCTTATGCGACATAAAACTGGAACATCGCGAGAGGTCAGGGGATATTTCCGGGATAGGCTGGAATCGATGCGAAAAGCGCACTGCAGACCCATTTCGTATATTATTATTATCTTTACATATATTGAAGGGCATGTTGCGTTATAACTCGCTCTAGAACTCAGCCATGCAAATATGAGTCCGAGGATTCTGTTGTGATCGACTGAAGATACATAAAGGTCGGGCAATTTTTGTTTAACCCACGAAACCTCTATTGACTCCGGTTCTCGTGAAAATAATTCGTTGAAAGGATGATATTTACCCTTGATCGAATGTAGGCTGTGCTAATCAAAACCTCGTGTTGTTCCTAAAGAATTAAAATTCATACTTATTTATTTCTACTTTATTCGATTAGGATAACTCAGTAAAATTTTAAATACGTAGTGAAACCAATAAACGCTAACGAGCGCACAAAGAACCCGAATCAATAAAAAGATATAAAAAATTGTGACGAAATGAGTTAAAAATTTACTGAAAGGGGCAGAACAATAACTAAGCTACAATACCTTTGTTTGTTAAACTTTGTTTATATCGCTATTCGTAAGATACGGTAAATGTGCATAAAACCATAATAATATGATTTGGCATCAAGGTTATAGAGAGAAGCTCTACAGTTTATTAGATTAGTATACACAATACAGCGTTTTAGAAAAGTATCGTTGATCAAGAATCCTTTAAATGCGATACAGCTATTCCCCAATCAAGTGATCATTAGTCTATTGATGGCTGTAATTAGGAGCAATTGGAAACTGAGGTCAATTTATTTTCAGATTGTTCTCGAATACCTTCAGCGACACACGCGTTACACGTGACATAGAATAAGTATTTACTGGAGCTCTATCTTACTCTTTAATGCTATCTATGGTTTTTGAGTGATGACTGTTAGTTATGTATACATTTCTGAATCTAATTAAATTTATTTCCTAAAAATGCTGTTTCTCAATTGTTTCATTGAACACTATAAATAAAAATTACTGCAGTCCACACAATACTTTTTTTCTTAACTCTCAAATCATTTCATTACGATAAAAAAATTCTGCGGAGTATGAAAATTTACGCATCAGATAGCATGTTAAATGTATGAATAGGATTTTTCCACACCATGGCTGCGTCGGATAAATTAAATGATGTTTCGCTACTTTCTACTATTCTTTAACTGATAGGAGAATACTGTTTAAACAAAGTTACATTTAACTTTTTGAAAATACATAGGTTTGTTAAATATGTATATTGTCCTATTAATATAAATGAGATTAAAAATTTTCTTCGCATCTTTGTGTCCAACAAAACTCGGCTGTATTTCTGCTATTTTTTAATCACCTCTGTTGGTACAAATAAAGATAATAAGGATTACTGTTAAGTATACTTTAAATACGGTGCCACATTAGTGTGATTAAAGCCAACCCTGATGTTTTGCGTTTCTAGTACCTATATCCCATTCATTTACTTCAACAAAACTTTTGCAGACACAAAGGGTGCACAGAAATTAAAAAATAAAAGCATCGGCCGTGTTCCCACCTCCCACAGGTTTCTGGGTCAGCTATGTGATGAAATAAACCTGTCGCGTTTCGATCGTTAAGCTCTAAATAATGATTTGTGATTTCAATCAGCTAGCTTGGTGTCATTGATAGAAATAATTGCCATGGACGTATATTGGCTGCGCAATGTCAGATATAGAAAGTTCATGATCGTAGGTCGCATTATTGATTGATATTGTTTTTCGGTTACTGTTAACTATTTATTAAGTAATTTAATATTTTATTAATCACCAGTGCTATTATCGTGTACTTAATTAAATGAGTCTTAATTTAATTAGTTCATATATTTTTGACGTTGATTAGTGTACAATTAGTTACATGAATGAATATTCTGACCGCATTTCCACTAATAACCAAACATAGGTAGTCATACAAGTCATACAAATATAATTAAGGAATAGAAATAGCATAAAATTATTAGGCTCTTAAGCGCCGCGGCCAGTCGTCTATCGCAGCACGCACCATATTCATGTCGATTTCAGTGACTGCTTTTTTTAAAGATGACTTCAGACTCTCCAAATTTGTATGGGGATTATCACATACCTTCCTCTCTAAGACCTGGCAAATTTTATAGTCCAGTCGATGTTTTGACGCTCAAACCAGGCTTGACAGGCTTTGTATGCAGGCATAGAGTCCTGCTGGAAAACCAAGTGATGACCCGCAAATAGGTCGGGCAGGTCTTTGACAAGCCGATCCAAAACCGTCTCTCAAAAGTGTACCACTTGTGCACTGGTTTTGACCTCCTTTTCGCAAAAATGAACCTCAGTTGGCCCGTAATATAACACTCCCAACCAGACCACTATTAATGATGGATGATGTCCATGTTGCACCTTCGGAACTTTATTTCCAGCTTCTTCCGAACTCCTAGCGTACACTCTATCATTCTGTTTATTGTACTGTACTTCTCTTCAATATCGAAAATTTTTTCGTCCGTAAAGTGGATATCACAGTGTCGGTTTTTCGCGTACCACTTTAACAACACCCGCAATCTCTTAAGCCTTATTGCTTTTAGACGAGCATTAAGTAAGTGCCCACTCTTTTTTTGTATGTTGACACCCATCTGCCAAGACATCAACTTCTGTTTTCGGACAGGATTTCTTGCTATCCGCTTATACCTTTGATTACTGCTGGTGTTCTTGCAGAGCGTGACCGGCCATTCTTTCTTTTCTTGTCCTCAACACTGGAGACTTCATTGTACCTATCAATAGTCCGGTACACAAACCTAAGCGTTATATTCAAAAATTTTTGCAAATTGAAAATGGTACTCGGCGAGTGCCCACAGCGGTGCAACGCAATAACAGCTATTCGGTTTTCTTTCAACGTACACTCCATCGTGAAAAATTACGGAAAGTGATTGTTTTTTGTTTTAAAACAACAGTCAAACATTTAAAAATAGAATGCAATATTTTTTTTATAAAATCATGTTCGAATTTTAAAAATAATGTGCCAGTGACAGAACTTTGGGACCAACTATGTATATATGTTAACGTAAAATTGTAAAAACCGTTAGATTGTAATCTATCTCGCGAGATTATAAACTGTCGAAATATTGTGAACCTCAGCGTACTGCTTACAATTTAACGTATTATTATTCGGTAGATTGTAATCTATCGAAGTGAAACCGTCAAATTGTGAAACGGCCATTTTCTACTTTTCTATTGGTTATAAGAGATGTGACATTCTCGTTTTCTATTGGTTATAAGTGATGTGACATTCTCGGTAAATTAATCGAATCGATTATTTCCTCATTTGTTAATTTTAAAGTTGAACCTAATCGAATCGATTATTTCCTCATTTGTTAATTTTAAAGTTAAACCTAATTTAACCATTACTTGTCAAATGTACATACATTACATTAACTTCATGTTTCAATTAGTGTAGGGTTCTGAAAATTTTGAAATTATTCAAAAATAATCTATTTTTTAAAAGTGAAAATCGATTTTTGTATTCGATTTCGAGTTTCAGTTGAACAGTTATTAAAAAAAAGGGTGCGTGTACTTATGTACGCGCGTAAGAAGTTATACTTCTTTGGCTTTCTTTATTTTTTTAAATAATAAATAATTAAATATAAATATTTAACGTTCATTATTTAATAATATTTAATATTTAGTATATTATTCATTCAATTTAATAACTAGGTTTGTTTCATAACCTTTTAACTAAGTAACAATAGGTCTTTGTGAATAAGCATTGCTAAATTTCATTGAAAAAATAATTAATACTCCTTTATTTGTTTAAAAGGTATACTACAAAGGTCATCATTCAAAATTCTTGGCATAGCTGCTAACTTCACGCATATTCTATTTCTTTTTACTTGTAGATTGTCTTATTCCCATCTCGCTCGCGCACGCTATAATCACACTGATAATTTTGTGTCTTAGGTATCGCGCATCGTAAAATTTCACTCTCATAAATTTTTCATAACGCGCCTAAAGAAGTATAACTTCAAAAATATTTATATACTAAACCTAACCTAACCGAATAATAATACATTTTTTGGACAGCTCCGGTGCTACGGGAAATGCAGCCCCTCCACCATTGCGTACCAAAGCACAGGCAATTTATTCAAGCCTCCGAAGCTTTGGCTTTTTGGTCGCCTTCGGTGGGGGCTGCTCTTCTTCCGCGCCTCCGATTTTTATATACACTCTAGGGGTAGGGCAGACAAGACCACGTGGATAGTAGGGTGCTCTGATTCGGATTTGGGTACTTTTTGAATAATTTCAAAAATTTTCTAATTGAAACATGAAGTTAATGTAATGTATGTACATTTGACAAGTAATGGTTAAATTAGGTTTAACTTTAAAATAAACAAATGAGGAAATAATCGATTCGATTAGGTTCAACCTTAAAGTTAAAAAATGAGGAAATAATCGATTCGATTAACTTACCGAAACTGTCACATCTCTTATAACCAATAGAAAAGTAGAAAATGGCCGTTTCACAATTTGACGGTTTCACTTCGATAGATTACAATCTACCGAATAATAATACGTTAAATTGTAAGCAGTTCGTTGAGGTTCACAATCTTTCGACAGTTTACAATCTCGCGAGATAGATTACAATCTAACGGTGTTTACAAGTTTACGGTGACATAATAGTCGTAATATTACGATCTTTTAAAAAAAATCTGTTATCATATATTAAAAATTGTGTTTGGGTTTATTTTTCTCTTAATTAGAATCGAAAGATAATATAATTTTACTAAATATGTACTTGAGAAAAGAAACTTTCTCACTTCAAGTTTTGCCTCGCTCGAACAAGTATAATAAAACCTCATAATTTTTTAACCTTTCATGTTGAATTAGTACGTGAATACTGTCGTTGATAAGACAATGTCGCTTACATTGTCTATCGTCAAAGCTTCCTACTTCCATATAATAACTCGTCTCTTTAAAGTCTAATTTTAAGTTCTTAAATTACCGGTATTTTAACCCATGAATTGACAGAGAAGCGTGTTTAAAAAGGGTTTGAAAAACTACTGCCTATTTTCCAGAAATTATCAAGGTATAATTCCAGGTATTTTAATACCTCGTCTCTTTAAAGTTTAATTTTAAGTTCTTAAATTACCGGTATTTTAACCCATGAATTGACAGAAAAGCGTGTTTAAAAAGGGTTTGAAAAACTACTGCTTATTTTCCAGAAATTATCAAGGTATAATTCCAGGTATTTTAATACCTCGTCTCTTTAAAGTTTAATTTTAAGTTCTTAAATTACCGGATATAACACAGTTAATAAAATACAATACAAGCCTGGAAAGCTTCCTAGCTAAACGAGGTCAGTTAATTTAGACGCTTTTTAAAATATCTAGCTATAGTACTTTAGTGTTGAGACCATTTTAAAATGTTTGGAATTTTTAGGTTTCTGTTGATAAGTTACGTTTTAAGATTACTCATATTGAGTTAATAATTTTTTTTATTTATAAAGAAGTACATTAAGGCGTGGTTTCTAGAATTAATACTTAAATCTAGTTTTAAGATCTATTAAATCTTTTGTCGTTTGTTGTTTTGTCAAACCATTAGACCTGTATAAAGTTGGACATATTTGACAGGGCTGAACACGCGGTTGTTACTTGAAATACGAAATATAGTCCTAAAACTGTTTTAGAGAGGCTATAAGTATCTACTAATAAATATCAAGCAGAAGCTGGTGTTATCGACCACAGGAAAACACTAGTTAAGGCTTCTGTTTATCAAGTTCAAAGAAGTGTACTGTAGGTATTAAATTTCCGCTGCGGTTAAAATTCTTTGTTCCTACATTATATCTAAGTTGAACGTATTAGCAACTTGTCTTTCAGTTAGTGGTTTGTTACCCAACTATTGTATGTCAATAGATATTAGTGCATAAAACAACCATCGGGAATGCCGCTTTAAAATATTTAATCTAAAATTATTTGTAGCGGTCTCCGCATGCATTTGTTTAATATCTATATACAAGGCCACACTTAATCAAGGAACTTAAAATAAACGTCAAAGATGTGGATAACAAAAGATGTAATTACAAAGTGTGTATGGCTAAACATTACCAATATTGACTAATTTAGACGAAAACATTTAACTTGTCATTCTTTGGCATTTGTCAACTCTTGGGTAGTTAATCCAATGATTTTATCGTAACCCTTACCAAATTAAAAACCTACAGAAATAATTGTTACAGTGGACAGTTATTAGTAATCGTTGTATAGCTGTATTTATTATCCCTATATACTGGATATTAACACTCGCTAGTAAGGTGAAAGAAAACAGCGTGAGAAAACATGCATCGACTGCGAGTGTCAGGCACAGAAGGCTGATCATCTACTTGCCTGTTACAACTGATCACGAAACATACAGAAATGTGAAGCTCAGAAAAAAGGTTGTAGCGCCACTGGTTTATTTATAAGCTCTATTTACGCGTGGTACATTAATCTCATCGTTTATTCTATCTCAAAATTTTGTAGCAGTACATGTCAAATAGTGACTTCTTTTCAAAGTTCGTACTTGCCAAAAAATTAGACCTTATAAAAGTCTAAGTTCGAAAGTTACCAGCAAAACATTTTCATATTCACCTCAAAGATCTCTTTAAATCTTTTGCGTCACTTGGACATGTTACATAACTTGTCTAGTACGTTTTCAGGTTTCTACGATGACAATGCAACTCTATGAGGGCACTTTTTAAAGGTTAAGTGTCATCCCACACGTTTTATTTTAAGTGCTATTAAAGATTTTATTCGTCAGTGGTGCTGACTTCACTCTTCTGTAGCATGCCTTAATGATTACATTGTATTAATTTTAATAATAAATGCGGTGAGGTACCCACATATGGGCATTTCTTATCTTGCGACAGGTCCGGGCCATCTGTACTTCAGTTTACTTGGCAATTCAACAGTCATTACATTGTATTAATTAAAGATAGTAAATTAATTTAATAAAAAGCGGATAAATAGTTGTACATGAATAATTACTAAATTTAATGGTTGATTGTTGAATTTAATTAATCGGATGTTATTAAAATTCAATAGAATAACACAATTTCTATTCTGTAATAAAAAACCAATGTCTTATTAATTTTTGAAAATAATCAATTGTAATAAAAATACGGGAGGATATTATGAAATAAAAATACGTTTTAAATTGTTAATCACTTCGAGATTTTTGTTTTCGGTTAATTCTATAAATGTTTCCTTTGAAAGGTGAGGAATAAGAATACCTACTATATTACTTTTTTCCAATTCTCCATAACATACATCATCTAAGCAAAAACATATATTATATTAACTAGTACATCAGTCGGATGCTTATATAACGACGCCTCGAACTCTCCAGTCACGTAGTCGTGTCATAGTAATTCCCATGCCAATTTAGCATTGGTATCACAGACATATTGTAGATATAACATATTAGTTTCTATGAAGACGAGTAAAGCATCTGAGTTTACCTGACCTGCGAAAAAATTTTAGAACGTAAAGAAAGAAAATACTAGAACTAAATCCAGACTACATAATACTCTAGCGCTAAACAATCTGTGCCTCTGCGCTCACACTTAGTAGTACCTGGAGTGAGAATCAAAAGCTTGTCAACCTCTGCTTGCAGACATTTTTAATTGGCAACCATGGATTATCGTAAACTATAATAAAAATCTATAATTTTTCATTAAAGTTTGAAACGAACAGGTATATTTTTTGTTTAAATAATTAACAAAAATATACCTGCTAACTGCTGACCGAGCTGTTGACCACAATTTAAAAAAAAATTTACATAATTTCCTTTCAACATTCATTTAGAATTAATTTCATCAAAAAAATAGATTGCTGCAGAATCGAGCAGTTGGATCTTAGTCCATTCTAAACGATATGACTTAAAAAGTGAACAGATAAAATAATTGATTATATTAGTATCTCTTTGCACTCAGCTTCTTATTTCAACAGGCCACGCGTTATTTTAAAAGTATTCGTATTCTATACAAAAATGATTCATAGCATTTATAACTACTATTTTGAATTCAGAACCCGTTAATAGGGAATACGCTTGTTGCTACTTATGAAGGCTAAAATCGAAGCACATCGAAAAACCTGCAGCAAAAGTTTTAAAACCGCCAATTGTAGGTCAAAGCGAGTGGTTTGATCCAAAGTTTACGTTTGCAACTGAGTAGAACTGTATGGAATAAAAAAAGCCAGCAAACGCGAAGTTTGTCGCAATGTCCTTGAAAACTCCTTGACACTTGTAAGGTATATGAGGCGACCCAGATGTAGCCAAAGGAATAGTCTATCACCCTTATGAAGTTTCGTTCTCGCATACGTGATACTAATATACACACTTTAAAGGTAATGACATAGCTCACACCTCGATATTTTCCCTAAAAATCTTGAGATAAATTCAAATGTTTGAGTTTATCATATAAGTTAATAAAGACAGTGCCATAGAATGGTAAAAAGTTCCGAATCGTAAAGTCCTATAACAATTATCGCGGCTTTGACTGGCATCTTTAAAATCTATGAAATTTGTGTGATGAAACAATAATGATTGTTTAATGACGCGGTTCGCTTTGCATTTGCGGCACGCTTGCGGTTCCTACATAACTTTGCCTTTCAGTATATTTGTTTATGATATAAACATTACAATCTCGATCCTCTCTTTCTGTTTATGTTTCTATTCATGGTTTAAAGCATGTGTAAACATGTATTAATTATCAATTTATTAGATACATTTAAATTCCTATTTAGATTTAATATTGTCGTTAAGCATCTCCATTGCAGCCAGCGATTATCTGTTGCAATCAAATGCAGTTAAAAAAGTCCGCATTGCAGCGCCTCGAATTTCTTTCTGTGAATATTATATGATCCCGGTTTTCTTTAGCCGCAGTAAACACTGAGTCTTATTAATTAACACAGTCTAAAGTTAGATCAGGTTGTAAGTTTAGCTACCTTTTTCCTTATCTTAGAAATAAAAATGGGTAAAAGTGGGTAGTTTGGGTATAAATACCCAAACTACATTTTCTCTAAGTTTATTACAATAATCAATATGTCTATAATCTCCAAAAATTGCGTGACGTAATACTTGAACGCTCCCTCACGTAGTATAACATATTATTAGCAAAAAATAAATTATATCAGTTACCAAAGCAGTATTTACTCGTTTTGATTAACGGAAATGAACAGTTTAAAAAAATAGATATTCTTTAAAATAGACAAAAATGAAGAGAAATATACATTATTTCAGTTGAGGCTTAAAATAACTAAAAGATTAGACCGGCGCTCTAACCCCGACCAATGGTTTTTTCGATGATCGCAATTAACACTTTTCCGTACACGTTCGTAAAGGAAATCATGAGGAAAACAAAAATACAATCTGTGTGGACGTAAGGAAGAGGCGACTAAGGACTAAATTTTATTTTCGTTTGTCAAATCCAATGCTACTGCGGTACTTCCCTAATATATTCATTAATGAAACATGTATAAATCATCGCAAATCGCAATTAATGTAAAGAGTATAGTGTATGAAATAAGACCGAAGTATATCTATAGGGCTTTTTAGTTTAATTGTTCTGAATGACGTCTACGTATTGACACACGTGTTTGTAATAAAGTGTTAATAAAGAGCGTATGCAGAGAGTATTGTTCTTGCCACGTGCAATAAATAAGATATATATAATTGCAATAAAAAATCAGGATATGTGACAGAATAAAAAAAAACGCATAGTTATTTGATTTTTTTCTTCTGCGCGTCTTTGCAATCAGCCATTCTATGAGCGAATTTGTGCTGTGGTGCTGTCATGTGTAGTGGCTTCCCTTTGGAAGCATCTACTCATCTACTGCCGGTCTTCCAGCTCTAGAATATGGTGACGTTTTAGTCGTCTCACATACTGTCCTATGGTGAGTTGGCGAGCAAGTTTGTTCAGATGACAGATTAACCGCTCTTTGTATTTAGCTGCCAGTCTCTGGATTTCCTCTTTAATTGGTCTCATTTCAAGGTGTTCGTTAACTACGTCGTTGGTTATTTACCATGGTACTTTTGCAATTGCTCTTATGATTTTGTTAAACAAAAGACATCAAATATTTCCCAGCTAGGAACACTTTCAGTATTTTTCTTTACTTATTATTTATGTTTCAAATCGTTTAAAACTTCGCCAAACTTCCACAAATATTTCAAGATCATTAGCCAAATCGGTCCAGCCATTAGCGAGACAAACGATTTATTTTTATATATACATATATATTATTCATTTAATCTCTCAGTAACAACTCTAGTAGTTGCGTAGTTCTAAAGATTCCATGCTCACTTCCAAGTCCCCATGCAAATCGGCAGAATTTTACTTTTTTTTATTTATTAATAATACTCTACTCCCCTGCCATTGTGTCCAGGGACTTTTTCTATCTCTAAAATTTTTACAAAAGTATGAATCATGATATTAATTACAATAAACTACTTCACAAATGATGTGTCGTCTTGCGAAATACGCCCCGGCCACATTGGTAATATTTTTATTTACAATATTCATGGGCGAGCCGTGGCGCAATTCCTCGCGAGACCCGCTCTTTCAGTTCTGTTTGCCGCCTTTATATATTTTATAATTTTTTCGCGGAACCGTTCCAGGCACGGTCTGTGTTTTATTAACATGACGGTTACGGTCTACAGTCATCTGCATTTGTTGCTCCAGGTCGTGCCTGGACGATGCGAATATAGGGCAATGTAGAAGCTCATGTTCTACTGTTTGTTCTTCATTACTGCAGGCACATGTTGGGCTTGTCCTAATTTTAAACCTTTGCAGGTAATGTGCAAAGGCTCCGTGCCCTGCAAAAATTTATGAAATTAACTCATTGGCACGGATGTCTATCCTCTGTCATAAAGACAATTGCGGTCAAATATAAACGCTTTATATCTGTATAGTGCAATAAACATACACACTTCAAACGAACACTTCTTTTTCGCGTCAGATGAACAAGTGGATATTGTACCCACAATGTAGCAGACAAAAAGCAGTAGACCGAAAAGACAAAAGGTATCGTACAATAGCCTTTGACCCTGTGATACCTATGCACACCTGAGGTCTGGCTAGCGAGTGCAAAAAACTTAAAATAGCTTGTGGTTTGAATATCGAGTTTTGATTAAAACTTTACTTTATAACCGTCGATTGTTGTTAAGGTTAAGTTAATTTTATTGTTATACTGTATATATAATATAACGTGCACTCGTAGGCTGTGAAAAGTATAGAAGGCTTCCATATAAGTTTGTTACCCCCAAAATAGTGAATAAGCTCATAAAAATGTTATTTATTATAACGATACTATTATAAACAAAACAAAAATAAGAATTACTTGTCCGGGTAAAAAAGGTTATAACACTTCACAGACTACAACATTCAATTGACATAATATAGTTCTGTGCTTATTGCACAGATCATAATTACTCACTAATCATAGCTCTTGATACGATATCTTTGTCAGTTGGCAGTTGTTTATACATGAATTTGAATAATCAATTATCAATAATACTCAGACTTTTAGAATAGAATCATCATTATTGATTGATTGAGGAATAGAATTATTTGGCTTTACTTGGTAGTGACTGTAATACTAATAATATTTTTTTTTTGTTGTATCAATTATTCTCGTATAGAGCTTGTTTCATTCATAGTTCCCAGAAACAATCTCCATCTATTTCGGAAGACTAAATTAAATTCAAGTCGAAAATAATAATCCCTTGGGGCAAAGAATATACTTACCAAATAGTACAAGAAGAGAGTAACAACAAACATATACCCTCATAATTTATAGTTTGTAATACGTCTACTACTATTGTATTAATGTAACAAATGTTTTTAAATCAAAAATCATTGGTCATTGTTCTAATTTAATACTAATAAAATAAATCACAAATCGTACTGTGTACTCGTAATCCTACTTATATAAAGGACTTATCTCTCTTGACGACATTATCTATAGAATATTGTGTCGGTTTTAAGTTTATACATGAACCGACTAGGAATTTATTCTAGAATATTCTAACGTAAATTATTCTGCTATGAAAGACAGAATGTTTAATTCTATGAAAATGATCGGTTTTAAGCGGTGTAACAGCTGTTTATCATATCTATTTTTTCAAAAGAGTTAAGCGAAAAAATTCTTAACCGTTTTGAACACGCGATACGCAATTTTATTACAAATTGAAACGATTTTAATCCAGTAAAGCTATGAACCTACAGTAGCTACAAACTTTAATGAACTTAAGTATCTGTTTAGAATAGTGTAAAGCATAAATCTTACATGAATTCTAAAACCAAATGGATTTAAAATGTCTCTAGAAAAGATCACACACGAGTAGATATTCCGGCTCCTCAATTTGCGCTTCTATTTGAATTGTCGTTTCATTCATACGATAATAAGTAATTTAGTGCTGTATTGACCGAGGACGACTCAATAGATAATCTTTTATCTGGCTATTAAATAATGAGACGTCGGGCTGAGCACCGGTCGCTCAGTGGTCTTTTGGCCGTGTACTCCTTAACATCACACCAAAATTCCTAAATTCCCTTCTAGTTTCCTCAGTATTTAGTACCAGTGAACGATTGGATAGTGAAGTGTTCAGTGTATTAATAGTATATATCGTGATTAATAAGTGAGAATGCGGTGATTTATTCAACGGATTTTGGCAATAGGATTGTCCACGACGGCCAAGATGGATATACAAATAAAGGTGAATGTTGTTTACAATTTCGTAAATGAAATGTTAATACAAATTCGTAGAAGTTTACAGTTGGAGTTGATTAAACAGTTATTGTGTGGTTCGTTCGAAGCTTAGTTCAAATGGCAGGTAATCCGTTTGTAGAGCAAACATAGCTTCAACTTGTTTCCGAGTAGTTTGAGAATACTTCTCGGAAGTGTTTTCTAAATGTGTCGAAAGATATATACATTTATGGATTTTCATTATTTCTTTTTCTTGAATTAATTCTTAGACAATAGAGATAGTGCGAGTTATTAAATAGGAAAATATACTGAATAATATTTTGATTTCTATTGCTGTTATAAGGGTTTCTGTAATATACTAAGGAAATATGTCAATTTTTTAGTACCCCGGGAGCGTGTAATTTATAAAGAAAACAACAAATAATGAAATGTTTTTATTTAATTACTGCTTTGTTAGTTAAAACAATATTTGATTTGTACGAAATTTTCTTCAACTGGTGTATAACCTAAAATTATTCATAGTCATATTACAAATTTACTTGATATCATATCCACTGTTTTAAGTTGATTTCTAATTTCAACGACATTCGCCATAAATTGAGCGTAAAATGGCTATTATTTCTTTTACAAAATACTTGCAGATATCCGCTTCTTGCATACATAACAGTAATTATGTATACTCGGTTAAATAATAGTAAAATAATTATATGTAAATTCATCTTACCTCCGGTTCGTAAAAACGTGCCCAAAGCGTGGTCAAGAGTGCTATTGGAGCAGACGTTCGCCTATATTATTATGATAACATTATCGTACTGTGACCCACGAGATATTATTCTCAGTAATTGTTTACAATTTTGATAATTTACAAACAGATAAGCTGCCTATTTGCAATTGTTACACTGATTTAGAATAGAGACGTTTCACTTTGACTCCTTCATGTCAAATCCAATATCATTTTCGACAAACGAAGATCGTACTTAGTGGTAATTGATCTCGTGTGATCTTGAGTCGTTCTTTATGTGAAAGGTCACTAAAGCAATTCAGGAAAGATTTAATAATTCAAGATTTAGTTGGAAATGTAATCCTTATTCCAAAGGCTGTAACTTTTGATATAAAGTTGAAAGTTTGAGTTAAAAACCATGAAAGAAAATAACCACTGATAAATGTGCTTTCATCAAAATAACGATACGAAGCAATTAAACTAATGTTTTGAATTTGAGCCCAGCGTAATACAATACAAGTATAAGGATTTTTAGCGAATCATTCTTGAATGAATCTACCCTTGGGTAGATATTAAATAATGCAAATTACCCACTAAGAGTACTTATAAATTAATAATAGCTTAAAATTCTTTAACAACTTATATATAGTACCAACTGCCGATCGTCACATGTTTTGATTGACTTACTGCTTTGTTTCACTCGGATTATGTTGGACGCGTTTTTTCACTTTTTTTTGTGTTGGCCTTTTGGCCAATTATATTTGTTAGTCGTTACGTCCTTAATTTTATAATTTGGAAGTGAGTGTTTTGTGCGTTTTGTGATTTTTGTGAGGCAAGGTAGTAGGTTATCAGTCTAACCTCTCTTATTGTTCCCAAACTGCCTTTCTTCTTGTTAAGGATATATCGAGATGAGGTATGTCCCAGGACTTATTATTTTAATATAAAATTGTGTATCGACGGCCACCGAACCGTTATTTGTGGTACACCTACTATCAAGTATATACTTTTTTGTGTACATCAGGGATATGAAGTTTCATACATAAAAGAATATTTGTAGGCTTTGAGTAAAACATTACATTATTGTTATACTAATCGAAAGTGCCAAGTTTAAGAGTATGTCAGATAAATGTCATACTAAGATTTTTCAGTAAATCTAACCCTGTTGCGTCGCATGAAAATACTAAGGCTAGTGAAACTGGCATGAAGCCAGCGACCCGAAAGCCTTTTTCCGGATCGTAAACTTTATGCCTGTTCTAGTACAGCTTAATTTCACTTCGAACACATTTTCCGAGAAAATTCAGGAGTATTTTTCTTTGTGGCTCGTAAAGGAATTGCTTTGGTGCTAAATTCTCGGTGCAAATGGTAAAATATGTAGGGAAACTTATCAAGATCACTTAATTTCACATAGAGATTTTTCATTTAACAGTATTAAACGATTTTTAATTTTTATTAAATATAATAATAGTATAACTAGCTAAAGTAGCTAGTAATAACTAGCTGACCCGGCAAACGTCGTTTTGCCATATATATCATTTATAATAAAAAATACGAATTGATCTTAGAGGGGTGAAAATTAGGGGTTGTATGTATTTTTTTTTTCTTATATAATAGGGGGGCAAACGAGCTTGCGGGACGACCAAAAAGGCAGTCCACGCAGCCCATAGACACCCATTTAATTAATTTTTTTTTTTAATTCTGTATCATAAAAAAATAAAAATTTATAATATAAAATGAAAATAATTTAGGGTTGGACTACCCTTAGAATTTAGGGGGATGAAAAATAGATGTTGTCCTATTCTCAGACATAATCAATATGCACACAAAATTTCATGAGAATCGGTCAAGCCGTTTCGGAGGAGTTCAACTACAAACACCGCGACACGAGAATTTTATATATTAGATTATACCTTAAAAATTATAGCAGATATTTATCTCTTCTTGCTATCTCTCTGGCAAGAAGAGATAAATATCTGCTAAACATTTTGGGACAGCTAACTCTAAGACCTGCGTAGTTCACTTTTCTTCTGGGCTTGATTTTTGACAAACCAATTAGTATTTTTGTTTGGTAGATGTTAATATATTTTTCATAGAGCAACGTCGTCAGCACTTACTCTCATAAAACATAGTTTATATTATTATTACGATAAAAAACCCATTAATAAGGGTTTTTCATCGTGTGTAAAATAAGCCAGTTACTGAGAGAATTTTGTACATGTATTTCTCTAAGCTCCTATGAAATGGTGTTGATTTCCCTAGGGGTCGTACGGAGCTCGTAGTTTTGTATTAACATGACAGTATTAGGCTTAAATTATAATAAAACTGTATCATCTTGGTTCAATCACTGATTGAAAGGTTGTTACGTTATTAAAATTAAGTTCCCTTTTTACATAGGAAATAAGGCGCGTGTATTTCTTAATTTAAAGTCAACAGTTAATATAGGTAACCCGTATAATAGTGAGTAAAATTGCAAGTTGATTTTAAAATAAATTTTTATCGTAATAAGCTCATTAAGTTACTTCATAAATTCATCAAATATCTAATAAAGGTAACTAATTATACTTTCGACTCCGGGGGCCTCTTTGATGCGGTCGTGTTAAAATTACCCAAGGTGGTTTTAGTGGGTATAGCTCACCCGTGTCTTAATAGCTGAGTGCCTGGAGTGAGTCACGCTTTTCCTTTTTTTTAAAGAAAAGGTATCTTATTATTATTATTTTGAATTTATAAGGTTCTATGTTTAAAATACTGCAACAATGTTGGAAATACTCGTATCTTATAAAGGCATCGCATTTATAGCTTTATTTAAATATTATGTAGTAGTCGAGTAAATGATATATCGTTGTATGTACATTGTACATATCTAAATTTAACTCGACGAGATGGCGTGCAGCATCTAGTATTAAATACGGCTTCACCTGAACTTATAGATAAAGCTTTATCTTGTTAGACTAGTGATCTGAGTGATTCGTTTAACTGTATGATTGGATGAATGGTGTGTTAAATGGATAATACGCGTTTAAACAATGACACGCGACTGTGGTTGAGAGGGTCCGCCGTTACCTCCCACGTTGGTCTACTCTATTGGTAGAATTGTATGTTACGAAGTGTGAAATTTAAGGTAGTAGCGTTTGGGAAAGACGAGTTTACTGCCACGTTATCTAGTTGGTAATAGATGAGAGAGATACTTGAAATAAATGAACCATCCTGAATGTGCCTGTATAAGTAATTGTAAAATATTCATTCGCTAAAAGTTTAATTTCAAAATTCGAATATGAAAAGGAATAAATATCTGTTTAGAATGATAGTCCATTGAAATGTTAAAATTTTAGGGCCAAACTCAATCTTTGTTTAAAATAAACGAGTTGTCATAAAAGTAAAGTAAAAATGTTGTTTTGACCTGCTTGTCATGAGCATTGACGAACCCGGTCAACTTTGGAAACGCTGTTACAGCGTTTCCAATTAAGGAAATAAAAAAAATGTTTATAGAGGAACATCTTCAGAAAGAAATCCTCTACAAAATTGTTCTGACATAATTTTTTTATGAAATCAAACGAAAAAAGTTATTAAGCAAAATTGGATTTTTTTCACTTTTTTACCTGTATCTTTTTGAGTTTTGGATTTTTGATAAAAAGTCACATAAACATAATTGTAGGCAAAGCGATTTGCTACAAAATATGTCGTAACAAATTTTTTGTACGATGGATAGTTTAGGAGATGTAACCAAAAACGTGTTTTCACCCCTTTTTCCAAGATGGCGGTCGGGGGCAAGGGTGCCAACCCCACAAACTTGGGTTTAACCTTGTATTGACCCCCCCTACATGTCCCATAAATAAAATTGCGTCCTCTATCAAATGTTCAGCCCATTTAACATTTCAATGGACTATGAGCAGAGTTATGAATAGAATGTGAATTATTATTAATAATATTTTATTTGGAATATAATCGCTATCCGAAAATTGATTATCGTGAATTATTTCGTTACTTTAAACGAAGGTCTGTGATGACGTGTCAAGATAAAAAAAAAATTGATAAATCCAAAGATAGTATTGTCTTTTATTGACATAACTTTTAGACATAGAAAAGCGGTTTACACAGCGGCGGTCGCGCGCGTTGAAAACCACTGTGTGAGTTCGAAAAGTGAGTTACAGAATCGCAGGGCAGGCTGTAAAAGTTTATCAACCTTTGCTCATCTGTTCCCGCGTCTATCGGTAGATGTTTGTTGCCAAACATTAGGAATTATTTATAGAATTTGACGTAAACATAGGCTTGGAGAAGAGCCAGCTCGACGTCAGACCACATGTCTCTTTTCCAGTCCTATACGGAATATTCGATAATTTTGGCAGACATGAAGGTTAAATTAAATTATGCAATTTACGTCTTTGATGTTTCTGGAGTTTTCTTATTTCATACAAGCTTAGCGTCGCTAATAATTTGTTATACATATATGTATGTCATAAGTTTGGGAATGTTCTGATACAATTTTTTTATAACTCTACGAACTCATTTCTGGGACTTTATTTTGTACTAATTTACCTATTCATTGTTTTCAACAATAAGGTGTTATATTAACTCATTGACCCATTTAAACGACACGAATTTATTTCGATTCAAGTCATGAAGAACAGCTGCCCTTGACCGAGAAATAGTTGTGATTGCAGTTGAAAATATTTTTAGGTACAATTAAAAATGTATACAAAACGGTCTAAATATTCACAGTAACGTTCTTACAATATGTACAATTCTTGTCGCTTTTATGCGTTTATCTGAATTCTGAAGTATAAACATTTAGCGAAATCAGTCATACAAGGTAGGGAAGATACAAAGTAAATATATTATTTGACGTTTTTTCTTGAAATTATGACTCCTGCAATAAAACTACTATAGTTTTACAGGGTTGTAAAAAATAAAGTGTTAGTATATCCGTACCAATACAATTTAAGATCGTATGATCAAGGCCAGTATCGCACACGCAGGGCAACTGAAAATGATAGATGTGTTTCCATAGACCGTGATCATTTCAAATCGAATGAGCCTGCGGACTGTGTAATGTCTACAGACTACCTACAATTTTTGACAAGTATTAAACGATAATTTTCTTATTAAACATTTGGAAGTTACGCCCATAACCACCAGGGACGCAGACATATGTCTTATGCAGATTAAGATAGCAAGAGGAATAACAATGTCGAAGAAAATCCAATGTGTTTTTGTCATTTGTTTTACTATAACTCCACATGGGAACTGTAGCGTATAATTATGTACATATATTTGGTAAAACTGCGCATTAATACTTCGCGCCCTTGTATGAAGGTCGTTTAAGATTATACACAAAGTTGAGTTGCGGATAAATCCAAGTTTTAAGCAATAAATCACGGGCTACGATATTCACGGTAAAATTTTATAACGATATTTCAGTTACGTAGATAATTTACCGCCTCCATTTGTTTACTTCAAGATTGTTAAGTTTTATGGTTTAATCTTGCTGTGCCTGTCATTTATTGTAATTTTTCATGTTGGTTTAACGCATTTTATTATGTTTATTTTCCTGATAAAATTCGTGAAAGTGTAACACATATTTTTTTTATTTTTTTTTTATTTTAGCTCTTAAGAACTTGTGTTTCAAATCTTTAAGCATAGGACAATCAAGTTTTTTACTTTAACCAAAAATTTACGCATGATTGTTTTTTTTTGCAGCATGAGGTCGCGACGGCGCTGTGGTTACATACGCATGGAAGCCCGGCGGACTGCTGACCCCGCGCTGCACACGTTGCGCGCGCAGTTTCGCCGAGCGTTGCCGGAATGGACCGCGCACGCCTCTCGCCGTCGCCGGATCGCGAGAATCATAGGCCGATCCAAGGAGGATCCAGCGGAACCATCGACACAGCCATTGCGCCCGCGGAGGCCTTAAACGACCCAGAGACTCCGCGGCCCGCGCCGCGCCCGTTGCCTTGTATACCCGAGGGTGAGCCCTTGCTCCGCGACCCGCTCAGTGTCAGTGAAGTGCCGCGAAAAAATGGACGATTGCTCCATGTCAAATTCGATACGCAGTCTCCGCCCGCGCCAGAGTCTCTTACCGGCTCATCTTCTAGCTCAAGTTCCGATGATGAAGACGTCTCCATCACAGAAGCGCGTCCGCCAGATGGGGGCTGGGGATGGGTCGTCGTGTTTGCCTCATTCATGGTTAATCTCATCGCTGACGGCATTACGTTCAGTTTCGGAGTTTTCCTTCCATATTTTCTGGACTACTTTGGCGAGGGCAAGGGAAAAACTGCATGGATCGGCGGGATTTTCATGGCGATGCCACTATTATCCGGCCCCATTGCTAGTTTTCTGACGGATAGATATGGTTGTCGACGTATGACCATTTTTGGATCTATTCTCGCAGCAATAGGATTTGTAATCTCAGCATTTGTAGACAATATGGAAACATTATTTTTGACCTTTGGTATTATGGCCGGCTTTGGATTGAGTTTATGTTACGTGGCGGCAGTAGTGATAGTTGCATACTATTTTGAAAAGAAACGATCTTTAGCTACCGGTATATCAGTCTGCGGTAGTGGGATTGGTACTTTTATATTTGCCCCATTAACATACATATTACTCGATGAGTATGGTTGGCAGGGAACAACACTCATACTTGCCGGATTTTTCTTAAATATAGCAGTATGTGGATTGCTGTTCCGAGATCTTCCGTGGACAGCAACAATGAACGAAGAGAGGGCAAAAGAACGAAAGAGACGAAGGGAAAGAAAACGGAATAAACGCTACGAATCATCTGCAGATAGCTTGTCTGACAGTAAAAGCAGCGCAGCAGGATCAGGCAAAATAGGAGATAATCCAGATATTGAAGCTGTAACAGCAACGATTGTACCACAATTTAGTTCGCTGGTTGATCTACCCACCTTTATGACCGGCGATGAAGGTGTTTCCTTGGAAATATTTGAAATGATGTCAAACCGCGGCAGAGCTTACGCGGTTTTAGCCCAGAATTACCCAGGCGTGATGTTGCCGTCTAGAAGTTTTAGTGACAGCGGTCGTCTTAACGAACAATATCCGCATAAAGCGATTTTGTCGCCTGGTTGTACCTCACCGGGACCAATGTCTCCTACTACTGTAACAGCCACAAATGCGTCACAAGCACCTATAAATGATAAAGCAGCTTTATCGTTATGGTTAAAAAGGCAGGGAGCTGGTACCACAAAGAAACCACCAGCGTTTTTGAAAGATTTGAGGATACACAGACACTCTTTAACGTATAGAGGCGCTATGCTTAACATAAACCGATATAGGCTAAGAGCTTCGTCGTGTCCTAATATATTTAGAAATTCTATGACCACCATTGCTAAAGAAAAGGTTAGTTTAGTTGACGACGATGTCACCGACATCAGGCATATCATTTTAATTGATTTATGATCATATCTTTGAGTTATGATCAGTTAAAATTTAAGTTAAAAACGTAATGGCTCATAGTTTTGTTTTTAAAGATCCAATCTTACTATTAATTACGGCTAGGTTTGATATGATGTTAGTGTTTCATTATTTGCTTATTATTGCCGGTTCCCTAGATCTTTCTTCTCAATCTATCATCCTCACTTTTCAGCTGCAGTGGTACGCTGGTCTCTGGGACTTTTGGGACCTCGTTGTGGACGTCCTGGACTTCTCTCACTTCCTGAACCCGGCGTTCCTTGTATTTGCGATTTCCAATTTTCTTCTATACATGTGGTATGATGTGCCGTACGTGTATATGGCGGATAACGGGCAAAGCATGGGCTTCAACGCGTCAGAGTCAGCCATGCTGATATCTATCATCGGAATCCTCAATATGTTTGGCGAAGTAAGTGTCTGCTTATTGAAATTTTACGAATCGTAAATTAAGCATATCTTAGCAAGTGCGATATGATTACCCTATGCTGAAACTACTGAACAGATGTTCATGAATTCTTTATTGAAATATGAAGGAGACCATTGAATTTTTTTACTTTTTTTTTATTTATTATTGCTTGATATATAGAAACTAAAAGTAGAGGAAATATCAAAAAACCTATTAGGGGTAAATTTTGGTGCCTGAAAGGCTACACCACAGTACAAATCTAAATTCCTAAAAAGTTAAAAAGAAATACAATTAATACAAAAAAACAAATAGAAAAAAAATAACTTAAAGCAGTGTCAAGGACACTTCACATAAACCAACATAGTAAGTATAATGTATATTCCAAAAAAATACTAGCATGTGCCAATAAAAATTTAATTATGTAATTAGACGTCACGTCTTTACTTCGCAACGCGCGAAAACACTAAAGGGCGGCGCCGGCGCAGCTAAATCGCTGGCACCGTCCAAACATAACATAAAAAAATATTATAAGTACTTAATATCGCTAACTCTGCTGAAAAGACCTAGCTATAATTAAACAAAAACTATTTAAATTACATAAATTTTATAATTGTAACCAAATTATGTTTTTTATAGCATAATACATTTCATCGTTGCCTTGTAGTGATTAATGAAACATTATTGAAATTAATTGTATTGTCAAAACCCTTAGATAATTAAACAGCTGTTAAAACTAGTATTGGTTTGATAATGCTCATTGATGAAGTCATATTTAATAAATATTACACGGTGGACCGCCCGCTACTATGTAAAACCAATACCGATTTCAATTCTTCATATGGCATTAGCACTCCTTTCGAACCCTGATGACGTCAACTACAACGAAGCACAAGTACGATGTAGTACTTTTAATACCCGTAGCGCTGATGTTGCAAACTGGTACGAAAACCTAATTTTGAGTACTGTGAAAGTTGAAAAGAATATTTGAAGTTGCATAAGGCTGCAAACTCCGTTACACGACTCATTTTAGGATGTTGACAATTTAATTTATACTGAATCAGGATTAAGGGTATTTCAATATTAAGTCTTTAGAAGCGCGAATTTGTTACTTGTTACAAGGGATTTTTGGCAAGAGTGGTCTATATCATTACAATTAATACAATATTAATTAAAGTATTAAATAAATCTTTATAATTGATTATAATCAATATTATTAATTTGTGATCAAAAATAATAGATTTGTTAAAGTATACGGTTTAATCCGAAATAGTTTGTGTTGTTTAGTTACATTTCAGTAAATTAAAAATTTCGCTTCCTTCCAACGATATCCTTACATCTTTTTAAATGTACAGTGTAAAGTCTTTATAACGTTATTTGTTACAACTAAAACATCTCTATAACGAAATAAAATGCTCAGTCCCTTAAAATTCGTTATAAAGAGTTAACACTGAATATATCTTCTAAGCGTGTGTTTTTAATTAAACTACTCCTAACTGGAACTGGCTTTTGAAGAAATTTGTATGTGTTCTAGTGGATTCGAGAATTTAGATTTACAATTAGATGTATTTTTTTGTATTTTACATGTGAGTACAGGAGAACGTTGGTTCGCTCGTTATATAAACATCAATTCTTACTCGTCAACTCTTACTCAAAAGTCGTAATTTTAATTTAATATATCGCCATCATAATCTACGAAGCAGTTGTTATTTTATTTAGTATTAGTTTTCTGTTTAATTAAATTTGTATATGAGAAGTTTTTACCTTATGCCAATGCCAAGAAATCAAAAAATTGTTTTATATTATTTAAGTATATTTATCGCGTAATAATGCCGCAATCAATTCATAGAATAACTTTTATCTGATAACGCAAATCATAAGCTCTCGATAATTAACGATATCTGTTGACAACAATATAAGTTACACGAGTAACACTATTATTATTATTTTCCTTTATAATACAGAACCACAGGACTTACTTAGGCAACTGGTGCCTTTATCTATATATCACGGCATCCCTTAGTTAAGAGTTAAGACTTAGCGGGAACTCGTCCCGAATGTCTATACATTTTTTTGTTTCCGGGAGTTATTGTTATCAAGACGCTTGGGGCATACATAAAGTGAATGGTCACTAAAAATGGTTATTATTTGACTCAAAACGGGACATGGTTTCATTTAGGTCAAATAATAAGTGGTAATTTTTTTTTTAAAGTTATTTATTTAGAAAAAGTTACGAATCACAAAATATAGGTACCCAAAAAGTTTTAGTTATATTTACCAGAAGAACAAATTTGTTTTAATATGGCTGGTGACGATTTCAAATAAGAATGAAACTCTTGGCACGTTTTTTTTTAAATTCTGCTGCTTAAATTTTCGCGCGCTTTCTGAAAGCGGGACAATTTTGCGTCCCACAGTTTATTTTGGGGACACCTAGACTCGTAATTGGAAAAAGGGACAGTCCCGTTCAAAACGGCATACAAGACATCTATTTTGAGCCAATATACTAACGTAGGTTTTTAAAAAAATTGTAGAGATACAATTCTATGGAACTGGAACCGTGTACTAATGATTGACATTAAATGGAACTATAATGTTAAATTTATACACTACATTCCTTTGTATTATATGTGTACTCTTTTCCGCACAGCAACATCAATAATATTATTTTCGATATAAATGATAAGTATAACAAACACGGATATGCTGTGCTAGTATAAAATTTGACCATGGAAATGCTTATATTTCGTGAGTTTGTTAACTACCGTAATTAGTAACTAGCTTTGGAAAAGAATTAAACAATCCAGATGGCCGCGGCATATGGACTAACATTCTACCAATATTATTCAACTATTTTTTACAGGCGGTCTGGTCTCGAGAGATCAAATATCCCAAATCCTTTATTTATTATTGGCTTGACTTAAAAAATCTAAATATAATTTATTCTTGTAGGTAACTCTTATGTACCTACTTATAAACGTCAGTAAACAAAATACTTATTTATTTACATTTATTGCCAGTTCTCAAATCAAGGGCGTAAAACGGATGAGAAGAACTGGCACTAAACTCTCCTCTCCAGTAAAGTAACCATTTTGTTTAAGCTTCAGACTTTTTTAAAACTTGAAAAGAACTAGTTCCATGGTTTAGTGCGAAACAACGTAATCAATACAAAAGTTTCGTAGTCTGTGTTTGTTGCAGCATTCCTTTAAAACGGTTCAATCGAATTTTATGAGAACAGTTTGTAAACATGAAATGAACAGGGGTGGATTCGCGTTGCGCAGCTAGTCACAGACACAATTGAGATGCGCTGTTTGATCTGCGCCAGGGCACTATCTTTAGTTGTTAGTTGTATCTACGCATGAGGATTCATGGCAGCTATATTAATATACAAAGTTATTAAAGCGATTAGCGCGTTTCAGCGTCTTAAGCGAGCCATAGACGGACCGCATATTGTCAAGTCAAGTTGTCAGTCAAGACCGACTGCAACATGCGGTTTGCTCATGAACTGCTCGAGCGGTCCGTGTATTGCGGATATGAATTCAGTATGGAAACTGCAAATCGCCGTGCGGCGACCGCTTAGAGGAGTCGGTATCGGCTGCAACATGCGGTCCGTCTATGGCCCGCTTAACACTGTCTTTTCTACGTTAGCACGCACAATTGATGTTAGTTTTACTGTCACTGCCATATGGATTGACTACTCGGTCAGGTTCCAAAGACGGTGAACCAATTAAACATTACGATTCTCAGTCATAGCGTATAATTACAATATACGCTATGACTGAGAATCGAATGCGATATCTAAGAGGCCTTAAAAGATCAATTCGTATACGTCTGCTTACTCGAATGCTTTTGCATACAATTTGTGTTACACGAACTTATACGAACCATGAATGTAGCTATAATTTCCATACAGTGTGTTGTAATTATTCTCTTAAATACCATTAATTTTACGCACTTTTCGTGCGTTACAACGTGAATCATATATAACGTTATAAATACAAGCGATAAGCGTGTATTAGAAATAAAAATAATTTATTCACTTCATAGTTATCTTGACCTATTTTGTATGGAGATAAATGAGCGATAATGATTGTTATATAACAGCATGCTGCGTTTAAATGATTCATATGTCAGTATGAACATTGAAATCTTCGTTTAGAAAATTAAAGACATTATTACAAATTATTTCTGGGTTAATTTACTTAATAAGTTTTACTTCAAATTCAAAATAACATCTGTTAAAAATCAACATTTATTTAATAGGTTATAATTTGTTTAGCTATTAAATTTGAATTGTATATATCCTATTCAAGAGGAGCTTTTTAAATGTGGTTAAAACTATAATTTTAATTTCAAGACTACAAATAAAAGTCTAGCTTAGATTTTTTTTAACTATGCAAACGCAATGCCAATCTCCCAGCTCGATGTAACATTTTATTTTAACTAAAACATTATAAATACGCGTATTCCTTAGAGCGCTCTCGGTCTGTATAAATATTAATACACTCATTAGCGAAGTACGAATAGACGGTTTTTACCTTTTAATTTTCAGCGAAAATTACTCCACCGCTTTGTATGCGATGTTTAAAGTCCTTTTCAGCGTTTTTGAATAAACAGTTAGTTTTGCGAACAAAGAAAAGTGCTTTCGAAACAAGTACGTTTATTTTATATAATTAAAATGTGTATTCAAATGATAAAGAAATTGTTTTGTTTCCGTAGGTGGAATAAAAAAATAATTTAGGCCTGAGCCCGTACAATAGGCTTTTTGACAGTATGAAAAATAAAGTAAGAGTGATCTGTATAAAACGTGAGTTTACAGGGGTTATGTAGAAAAATAACTCGTAAATAATCATTCAAATTAATCCATTAGGTCACAGATTAGTACATGTCTAATCCTAATACTATCTTGGAGTTTAATCTCGCCAGAGGCAGTTTTTGATCAAAGTATAATAAATGTGTATTTGTGTGGTTTAAAAAAAGATTAACTCTTGAAAAGGTTGACATTAGTTTATGCATACAGCCGTGGACGTAGTTGCGATGCCATTTCGCCAAGAGTAGAGTTTTGGGGGTTTCATGGAATTATTTTAAATTATTATTATAAATAACAATTTGTGTAGGTATGTCTATAGTCACTTGGTAGAATGTTTACGCGACCTCAAGTTACCCCAACACTGACGTGATTGGTGGGAGGGGTTCAGTGGGTAGTTTTTAGAGCGAGTCCCACACTCTGAGCGGAAATGCCGTGCAAATGCAAAATAAAAGGTTACGGCTATAGTCACTAATAAATAAAGTGAAATGATTTTTAAGAGCTTGTCAAATAGCTCATTGCGCTTCTCAACGTCACCAGTTTGCATTTTGTAAAATATATGGAAGCTGGACATAGTACATTCGTATGAAGTATCCTCAAGTAGTACGCATCGCACACTGTGTCCCGTAACAAAACAATGGGACTTAAGAAGGGAAAGAATATACATTTCATTAACTTGAAAGGCTCAATATGACGCGCTAGCACGAACATACATAACAAAATAGCTCCAAACTTTTTGGAAGTAAATTAACATAAATTTTATGCAATTTCAGATCTTGCTTGGCTGGGTTGGCGACTGGGAGTGCGTGAATCCAAGCATAGTATACGCTGGATGTATGGTCCTATGTGGAGCTGTGACCCTCATAATGCCGCTACTGACCTCATACTTATCAATGGCAGCGGCGTCCGGAGCGTTCGGAGCGTTTATAGCAGCCAACTATTCGTTAACCAGTATTATACTGGTAGAGCAAATTACGCTTGAGAAATTTACTAATGCCTATGGATTGTTGCTGTTAATACAGGGTGTCGCAAATCTTGTAGGCCCATCGTTTGCTGGTAAATATTGTTTGATTACTAATTTTGTACATAGGGCATTTGTTATATTATGTGTCTAGGTTATGTACCTATGTCATGTATGTCATTCTGCAACATTAATAAAAAAACCTTTTATAATAATTTTCTATGTTTTGTTTTCAACTTGTGTAGTTACTAACTACACGTCAACGTTTTTAATAGCAGTGTGATATTTTAAATTTCGAAATTAAAATACAAGAAAACAGACTATATAATGCCTAAAATGGTGGCAAATAGACTGTAAGAAATGTTTAAATTACCGCCATTTAGTAAAGTTTACCAGAAACTACGCTACGTCCATCTCGTAGACGCGTCATCTCTGTTAGTTGAAACGGATATCGTAGACTTTCCTATTAGAACCAGTCTCGCGTAAATATTACGCTTGCGGTGTCTGCATTGCCTTTTATTGCATACCCATTCTGTGGGTGTGACGTTTGTAGAAGCACTTACTGTTGGCTAATATTATGGCTAGCAGAGACTTCACAACAGACAGCGTCACGTGACCATTTCCATACAAATCTGAATGGCGACATAGGTTCATAGTAACCGCAAACTACTTGTATAATTGTTTTAGCATACGCGGCCATGTACTGTTAAAAAAACCAGTGGCGCTACAACGTTTTAGGTTTTGGGCCTTTGATTTCTGTATCTGTTACGTGAACATTTGTTTTTTCTAATAGGTAAAAAGTTGATCAGCTTTTTGTGCCTGACATACGCCGTCGGCTATTAAGTCCAAGGCATGGTTTACTCACGATATTTTCTTTAACCGTACGAGCCAGTGTTAAAATGCACACATAGACGTATATTCCTTAAACAAAGACACTTTTAAAAATACGTAACTGGTGTTTGAAAGCTTTTGTGCCATTGACACGTAAATCTAATTCCTTTTGCGTTCAGTGAATACACTGAATAGCGCAATAGCGTTCCATTCATAACTACATGTTTGTACTAACCAACATATGCAAAACCGTACAAAATGATTTTTCAATTTCCAGGCTGGGTGTTCGATATGAGAGGCTCCTACGATCTCTCTTTCTATCTAGCGGGTGTGTTCATCGGCATCTCGGGATTAGTTCTTCTCGTCTTACCAGTGTACCAACATGCGAGAAAACGACGTAAGCGTCACACGCAAGTGAATATCAATGGCGTTGTTAAAGCCAATGGAAAACTTATGGCATAAGTTTGAGAATTCGAAGTCTTAAAATTTTTGTCTTCAAAATTATTTGAGTCAGGCGGAATTTATAAGCGTATTTAGCTTCCAGTTATGATAAGAATCAATAATACGAATAGTTGAACTAATTTGTTTGATCTGGAAAAACAAAGATATCGAATGATTCAAGATGATATTAAGTCTGAGTTGAACACTTTATAAATTTCTTGCTTTACTCCAAGAGATAACTCAAGTCATAATCTCAATTTAAGGTTAGTCAAACTTCGAGCGGAAACAAAAAATCATAGTTCTTGAAACTAGATTTAAAAGATGTTCTGGAAAAGGGGCCTACGACCAAATTTCTTTTTTTGATCTGTCAAAGACCTATATCAAGGGAACGTTTTTCTAGGTCAAAAAATTATGTATGCACGCAATATAAAGAGAGTCGAAAACAATTGAAAAAACATTTGTACATGGCTCGAACAATGAATTGAAAAGTCTACTAAAAGTTGTATTTGCTATTTCAATACAATTTTTCACTTATCAAATATTTTGTCACTGGTTTTTGACTTCAAAGTATACAAAGAAAGTATTTTTTACAAGGAAAACATGATATTAATTGTCGCCATTTTGACGCATAACGAAATGTGAGATGTAATTGAATTAGAGTTAAGAAGTTAGTTATTATAAGATTATTATGGTTCAAATATTTAATATATCAATAGTTTAAACATTTACTAATCAAATCTCTATATATCTCTATCGTCACATATTTTAAATATACTTTTATAGGATTCAAGACAAGGATTTATTAATTATATTATTAAATATATATCCTTTACATGTATACTCCGATGTAAATTTTAATACTTGTTTAAATATCATAACTTGTATAATCTTTTCTAAATTAATTCTATTTTCATTTATAATATCTAATTCAGTAGCAAATTTTTAACAATATTCAACTGATATAATTTCATACACTAAATAAAAGAGTAACATTTCAAATATAGAATAAGAAATTAGACTTGATTAAGGGAGCGTTCAAGTATTACGTATTGGGGGGGGGGTTTTTTGTCCTTTTGTAAAACGTTACGACGCGGGGCGGGGATTGAATTACGCGTTATTGTTAATATTATTTTCTACTTACACTACAAAATAATAACTAAAGAATCACTAGGTGGTCACGAAACGGTTTACTAGACTTGGATACAGTACTGTACTTGGGTACTGAAAAACGGAGAGTTCATGGGGGGGGGGAGGATTCAAGAAGCTCCAAAAATTGCGTTACGTAATACTTGAACGCTCCCTAATTCAGTCTTCCCATATACTCCATAAACATATTCTAAATATATTTCAAATGGCCTTAGATTCCCGTAGACATAGACAATGCTAGAGATGTAGATAATATTATTATATTAGGTGTAGATAATATTTTTAGATTGACCTAATGTTTATCTGTATCGGTTGATTGATAAGTGAAGGAGAAAATGTGAACTGTCTGTGGATGTAATAATTACATGTCGAAATACAAATTAATTTTTCTATATCTAAATATGAGTTCCAATTGGTGAGTCGTCGATTTTTCTATATGTAATGCATTTGGCAGCTGGTATTTTTCATAGAAAAAGCTATGACTCGCAATTAGTTAATATATTTAAACAGCGTGAGTGATAGTTACTTAAATGAACTACAAAATTGACACTGTTCCTTATAAATACTAAACGTGGGCTAAAGATAGTACTTTGTTACCGCGTGATGTTTATTCCATGTAAGAAATAGTTGCCATGGTAACAAGCACTATCGTAGTGAACGTATTAGACCACTGTAATTTTAAGTATCTGCTAAGTTCTTGCTTTGTGTGAAGATGATCTTGCGATCTCTGATTCGATTAATATTGAAACAAGTGCAGTGCGTTTATAACTGGACTTTTAATTAATTGGGTTTTATATTATTTTTATTTGCGTATGAATACGTTGCATAGTTTGAAGTGTACGTATTACGTATACAATTATCAAATTAAGAATGTTTATATTTACACAAATATGGCACAGAAAACAAAAAGATTTTAACACCCATTCTCATAGACGTACTATAGTACTAAAACTGTTTAATCCTTGTGTCATTTAGCAAAATACGTAACTGTTTCCATGGTTACCATGTGTTTCCCAAGTATTGACGTGTATAGTACGTTTATGAAGGTAGACACGATTTTCTATACAATAAACTAAAATAATGTAAACAGTGTGCTGTCATGTAATGTTATAATAATTATAATTTTGAACTTAGTACCCGTATAACTTGTTATATTGTAGTGATTACAAGTTTCTAATCATAAAATAAGTGAGATTTTTCCAGACTTAATATACCTTTGATCTAGATTGATCGCCGGTTCATAATAGAATAAGTGTAAAATCTATTTTATTCTAAAGTTCATGTTATATTGTTGCGATTTTTAGAGGTTATATCTATTCGTACATAAGTATGTATTTTGAGAGCAATAAATATATAGGGAAATATTAGAGTTGAAAGGGCTATTTGATTGTGAAAGGACGTCCTAAAATGTTTTACCTTCGTTTACTAAAGTGAAAATGTAATCGAAATTCAAACTCCTTCTTCGTTACTTTAATCAATTCAGAAAGCCTTAGGAGATAGCGTATTTTTACCATATTTCTTTTTATGGTCGTCATTATTATCTCTATGGAGTTTGGATTAAAGTAAGTTTCACTATAAATCGAATGACTTTACACTGTGTTTTTTAGGTTATCCAATATTATACGAACTAAGAAAAGCAGGAATGACTTTATATGATTGTAAGAAACGGTAATAATTCAAAAATGGAAAGCTACAAAACGAAACTATATATAAAATGTTTACTTAATATACAGCTGCAATCAGTACAAAGGCGTCAATACTAATATATCTATACAACATCTCAACCTTAGCCATTGAGGCCTTCGAGTCAATCCGTGGTTAGACTGGTCAAGGATCTTTCCTTTAGGTAGTAGAAAGGTAAGTGCTTTCTAAATATGCCAATTAGATAGTCCAAGTAAGGGGTTGCTAGATAAGATTTTTTTGTGCTCAAGATTGACACTTATTAAGTAATACCACAGATAAACACCAAAGACTGTTTCCTATTAAAAGCCCATAGAGGTAGTTTGTACCAGTTTGAAGTTAATTAACGATGTAAGGTGCATTTTGTAGGAGTTTTTAGTGGGATGAAGAAAGTCCATGTGTCAGAAAGTGTCACCTTAATTATGTCAAGGGTTAAATTGCGAGTGTATGTTATTTGCATGCTTGATATGTATGGATTCTTAGAGCATTTGCTTGGTATCGATATAATATTAAGAAATTTATATCTAGTTTTAATTATCAATTTTATCTTACGTTTTTTAAGGTTTAGGGATGGTTTAACACTAATTTAACGTTACATAAACAAATAAAACGGACTATCAAATGAAAGCGTTCAAAATGCAAAAACAAAAGTGATTATTTTAGTGAATTCGTAATTTTAAGTTATTTTATTTGCAAGACACGAGTCTCACATAGGAAAATACTTTAGACATAGATTTAGCGAGTATTATTTGTGTATTAGTTTGTACCACGATGATTGGAAAAGATGTAGAATCTTGTATCCCTAACAAAATTAATTATGTATGTTTATTCATGAGACACGATCTTTCATCCTTTATATCTATTTCGTGCACATTTGTGAATTTTAAGACTATTTTTCCAGATTTAAGTGCCTATAAAAAGGGCAGCCTTACAGGGCAACCATCGGCCTAAGAAGCGAAGGCAAATCAATCAAACATGAAAGTTAACTTAAAATAGGCTTAATTTAATTGCGTTCTACTATTATGTACTATTAGTTCCGACATTGAAAGAATCAGAGACAAGCGTAAGTGGGGATGAACACGTTTACTCTTATCAAATTAAAAAAAATAACAAAATTTTGACAGGTGGGAAACTTAATTCGCGCTTAGACTGGTCTCTGAATCTCTGCCTTTATTTTTGTAAGTTATACTTCCGATTTGGAAAGAGGCTATATTTTGAACATGGAAAGTGGTATTGAATATGTATATTTGTTTAAGTTGTGGTGAAACGAAACGGGTATAATTTATGTATTATATTGTGAGTGTCCTTAGTAAAATTATTATTCAGTTTGTTTTGTTTGTATTTTTATTTGATTTTTTTGTCTGCGTATGACAATTACTACACATCACATGGTCAATTATAACCGGTACGCTGTTTATTGAGAGAACGTTAATACATAAAAAGAAGTGCAATTTGACATTTATTATTGAAAATGAACTGAGAATGGCTACATTACGTTAAAAGTTAGTTATTCAAAAGCAATGACAGAGATGATTTACTCAGTGTTTCTTAACTCGCCGCAGTAACCCAAAATTGAATAGTTTCAATAATTCATGACTTAATTAGAACAATGTCTCAATAAGGGAAGTTCATGTGCTTTGAGATACTGAGGTGACACAAGCGCAATAACAGCAGCGCGGTTTAAGCCATCAATAGAAGTTGCATTCTGTCTTGAAAATTACTTACCCGATTATGAGTAATAATAAAGCCAGAAAATTAACATTAAATGAAGCTATATTTGTAAACCGTATGGCAATATGATGGAGTTCATGTGAATCACCATGAAGCTGGTGCTGTAGTTAAAGCGTGAATCGAGATATTCGAAAAAAATTTTTTTAAAAATGTCTTGAATATGCGATACCAAGAGGAACTAGAAGAGAAGGTAGTTGTTACAGGAAGTAGGTAGTAGATTTGAGTGAGACGTCACTCGAGAACTCGAGATCAAAACCGTCGCGCTTATTAGCTTTTTAATTTCAATTTTTTAAAATCAAAGTATTATTTTTAAACATATTATTTGTTTATTAGAGTTGTATTTCAGAATTGCTTTATTTGAAAATAACATGTGATCGCGATTTTGAGTCTCGAGTATATTTTGGCTCCTTAAGGGCGTTTTAAAATTAACACCAATATATAGTAATCCAAGGACTTGCTATTATCAATTTAAATTAAATACCTCATAGTTAACTTTGTAGTTCAACGGGGCCTTTTAATATAGGGCTCGACGACACCCTTGTAAATTAGTTTAAGGTAAAAAATAAAAATTGTTTATTCAAGACGTCTTTCATTTGTTTCCTTGACATACTTCGGCTGATGCTGATGCTATAACCACGTCGCCATAGAAAATGAACATATTTTATAGCACAAGGAAATTCTCGCATTAGGGACAACATAATAAATTTTTTTTGTATAACATTTACTAATTTTTGACGTGAATCTGATACTGCTTTATCTCGGAATCCTTAGGACGAAGTCAGCCTGAGTACTACAATGGACGGTAACAGAGAAAATCGGAAAAACTGAATTCTATTGGAAAAGAAAACCAAATAAAGCAAAATAATAATCTATAATAAAAATGATAGATAGACTTATAAATAGCTAGTTTTCCCAATGCCCCAATAAGTTATAGGGTTTCACTATTAGATTTAGAACCCAGCTTGAATTCAATGTTAACACTCATGAAACTTTCCTTAACAAACGTTGTTTAATTAAAGGGAATAATTGCCCTACGTATAAAATATTAAAAAGGTAGCAAAAAGTTTTGAACTTGTATTTCGTTGCCGTCGTGTTTCACGAACATTTCGCTCGTACTAAATGAAAAGGAAAATATATTGTCTAAAGCTTTTAGGTAACGTGGAGCGACAACACGAAAACTACATTAAATTTTTGACAGTATTTTGTATAACATATGATATATGTTGACAAGGAACGTAAAATTTTTACGCTCTAGTAGCACATACCTTTTTTCATATAATGTCGGTCTTGCTGTGCTGTGTCTTGTTAACGTAATTCTTAAACATTAACGCCCATTATCTGGAAGGAGTGCTACTAACATAATTGTCAAATCAATGACAAAAACTTAGAAATTTTATTAGGTTTTTGTTTCAGTAAAAACATTCAATAGATCAAATACATAAATAAAAAGTGAAGGAGCTGTAGGAAAATTTAATTTACATTTTGTTTTACAACACAGACGAAGTCGTGAGTACATGCATGTACTGAAAACTATTTACAACGTGCCTGGTGTTTATATTACTTTATTAAAAACTTATTCAACAAACAGCTGACACGTAGATTTCGTAATTGACATTTGCAAGCGGTATTTTGTGTCAAGTTAATTAATTTGATAAACGAGTGTTCCGAGTACATTGCATTAATTAAGGGTAAAATCACTAAAAGCCATGTCAAAGGTTGGATCCAATAAGTGCAGTTAATGTATGAGCTGTTTTTGTTTCATTCGTTGAATAATTGAATAATGAAAATTAAATGGCGAAATTGAATTCACTGATTGTTATTAAGGGCGTCTCTGATATATGAAGTAGCTAATAAAAGGATGCTTAGAAACTAGAGATTTACCATGATGTAATTCTCCACTAAGGAGATATTTTCCTTAATTTTTTTCCTTAATTCCTCTTTAATATCTCAGTGGTAAACTTAAAGTTAGGAAACATATCATTCTTATAGTTTAACGTTATGAAACTGTAGTCAGTAGCAAATAAAAAGAATCTATGATGTATATGTTAGACAGTATAACATGTATAGAAAACATATAAACTGCTAGAAGCAATTATTTTTACTATTCGCGTCATTTTGTTCGTATATACTATTTATTATGCCTAGTTATACTAGTTAGTAGTAATATTACCTAACGTCCGTATACCCTCGTACAGCTTTTTTAATTAAAATTTCACCAAAATATGAGTATGGGTTATGTCTTCGTCGATATTGCAGACATTTAATTACTTGAACGCGATAATCTTCATCAAGGAAGAAATCAAGAAATTCTACAATGCAAGTGTAACCGCTGAGCACATGTAATATATAATAAACAGTTGCTTTATAGAGCTCGAACTAATAAGCCTTGTATTCATGAACCCATAATTGTAAAGGCGGCAAAGGAGTTGCTGTTGCATACAAAGGCATACTAGAACAGCAAAAGTATTTGTTAAGATTATGTCGATCACGTATCCAAAGACTCAATCAGAACGGGATTCGATATATCCCGTCTGATCCCGCGTACCGGAATCCGGATACGTGCCTGATAGAATTAGAAGTTCTGGAATATTAAGAAAGTTCGTCCTTAATATTAAATATTTGTTATAAAGAAAACTTACGGTGTCGTTATCTCAAGTTCGTTTTGTTTATGCCTTGAAACTTGATGTTTAAAATTCAAAGAATGTATGATTTTATTTTTAAATGGATTAAGAATAATTACTGTATTATTGTACTATCAGGGTTTTATAATAATAGCAATAGACTAATTATAAGTACAATGTTTGAATATGACCGGCAATGCCCACGTGAGTCAACGTCCATGGATAGCTTTCCATCACATGAGCATTCCCTCTCCTTGAATCTATAAAAATAATTATAACATGCATCATAATAAATGTTCTATAAACTTAAAAAATAGCGATACTCGTATATGCAATGTTTATAACAAGTTTAAACAATGTAGCAAGCTTCTCGTTGCACGGTCATAGTACAAATATCACGTAGCTTGTTAATGCTACACAAGTCGTAGCAAGCTGTGTCGCATTATCAAGCTCCAATATTCCTCCAAATATTTAAGAGGAGTATTATTTATGTTTTTTTTATTTGCCCACCCAATAATAATTTACCTTCATATACTTCACACTTATAATACTTTATACATAGCGTAGATCACACAGAATATGAGTTTTGAGAGGTTTTAAACCGAACATGCTGAATATTTGCTGCAGAATCGTTTTCTTATAAGTTACGCTGTCTCTATTATAGAACACTGAACGAGGTTTTGGTTGGTATATTATGATTGTTAGTTTACGAATACACGAATTACACACTTAAAACGTACCTTATTAAGAAAAAAAAAATCTTACCTTGTTCTTTAAAATTGTTTTTTGTGTGTGTCTGTGTTTTGTTAGTAATAAATGTTATATCTATGTCTATGAATAGCAGAATAGTTTGATAATCGATTTTCTATTCCTGGTTATAAATATCGTACCTATAAAATAAATAATAAGACACATAAGCAAACACATGCCCCATAGGTGCCTTCAGTATACGCACGTAAATAATATTTTAAGAAGCGAATAAGATAGCTATTTTTCACCAGTAATTTCTTCAATACGTGGCCAGATGAGAAGTCGTAAAATATCTTCCAATACCGTGTGGAATACCGAACTTCTAGAAATGAGAATATTTTTATTACGTCAACCGTATGTAGCTATAAGTTGTAGTAATGTGTTATTGAACCTACTTGGGTCTAAAGAGACACTCGTCTATCGAATGTTATTGACGCATATTTATATTTAGTGTGAATGATATAAATTTTAATAGATATGAAAAATTCACTATATAAATTGTTATGTTTATATTTTCTTTTGTAAGTGCGAATGTGTTTAAACAACGAATCATATAAATATACTCAAAGTTTCTTTTATAGCATTCTAGATAAATAAAAATTGTAAATCATAAAATAGTTATTAAATGTTAGTTTACAAATATAAACAATCTCATATCTTTATTTTCACCATTTATATGTTATTTAACTGGCAAGGATTTTGCCATTTTAGCAAGTTGGTGTCAGTGACAGCAAAAATTAAATCCCAGTAGAGACCGCACTTATTAAAATCTGCCCGAAAAACTGCGCTTTGCTACACAATGGGTAATCTAGCTGGCAAAAGCCGCGTTGTAGAAACACGGTCTGCGTTATAAGCTTTAAAAGAATATTTAAAAAAAATCGGAAATTAATAATTGCGCTTGGCAATGAGGTGTGTGAGAGCTGATGCAGAGAGGATTGTGATTTGTAGATTTATAAATATGAGCCAAATAAAACATAAATGATTTCAAAAGTCTTTAGAAAAACAAATACGTATAGTACTTTGATTATTTTGAGTGAGCTTAGTGTAAGTTTTTTTTTAAATATTGTTAGCAGAAGTACATTCGTGTACAGTTCGAAGTTTATGTAGTGATGTACATAAGAATTATTTCTAGTTTACATCTGAAATAAAACCATTGCTAACATTAAAATAAGAAGCTCATTCGTAAATGAAAGTAGAATCTTACCGCTGCAGCCTTTGATTTAAGCCATGTAAAACCAGCATTAATACTAAGCGGGTATTATTAAATTAATTTTGCGATGTGTCGTGCGAATCGTGTTGTAAAATGTGGCTGTTTCAGATTATCATGTTCGTTTATCCTGTGAGAAATATTAGCCGCCATCTTGTGTGCACAGCTGTTAAAATTTAAATAACGTTCTTTGTGAGAAATCAGGTAATTAATTAAAGGTTTTCTTTTTAAATAAGTATGAATGTAACTGTAACAATAAATACAGTTTGTTGGGGCTTTTGTGATAGTAAAGTTTCTTAAATAGATTGTTCTAGGTACTAAGTGCACGTTCTTAGTCTGTGATTTTTTGTAATCAAAATTTAAAAAGTCATTTAATCAAATTAACACATTGTCACTTATGACGTAAAGAAATATATATTATCTAATTTTCTGAGTGCCGTTTATCAAGCTAGAACGGAAGAGAAGACTCTCCGCCATCTTTTTAATCGCCATGTTTCTCTTTTTTTTACAAGACTTTGTAGGAGCCAACCATTAACCATGTTCCACATAACATGTCTGAAACTCAAAAGATATACTAGTCGTTCTTGGTCAGAAGCGTTCTAAACACAACAATATCTTATAGCATGTATTTCGTTCTCCATTCATTTTTTCTGCAAGTGTTTTTTTAAAGTGAAATGAACGTAAGTATACAATTAACATTCATTAAAATAAAAATATTTAACAAAAGTGTCAAAGCAACCGTGGTTGAGAAATTCTGTTTACCAACCCATAATACAAAATTCCTCAAAGCAAATGATTTGATTTCCTCAAGGAGCGGTTTACTGAGTTTTTAACTTCATCATTCTTTGGGTTTACTTAGGCGTATAAACAGGAGAATGCCCATTAAATTAATAACCTAAGTTTGGTTGAATTATTGCTTTGAGATTGAGAAATATCACCTAAAACTAACGATTCTTGATAAGTTGTTTTTCAAAACTAACATGATATAATAAGGTGAATGAAAGCATAATAGATAAGTGTGCGATTGTCGGAATATAGTAATAGTTTTGTTTGAATATTTGCAGATATACAAATATTTTTGTATATAAAAAAGGGATTTTTTTTTAAATTTAATTAAAATATAATTTAAAAAAATTGTTTTTTAGCTTATAGGATTTATCTTGAACATCTAAGTAAACTCGTAATATGCAGAGATTAGAACGAATTACTTACTAATGGCTGGCTTAAAAATTATGAACTTTATGCATACTTAGACAAATTGATAATTATTGATTTCTTGTTAGTTGAACATACTTTCCGAGCCATTAGTAACTCAAAGAACTTAATTAGTATTAAGTTAATAACTTAGTACAGTAACTTAAAAAATCTGAACAATGTTTTTGAACTCGCTCGCTTTATTCTAAAAATATTTAATTTGTTTAGCGTCCATTTAGTTTCTACATTTAACGAAGGCTTAGTTAATTTATCAAAAGGGCAAAGCAAAATTTGTCACGTAAAGCTCAAGCCTGGCGAAAAGAGCTTTTTGCTGTTTATAATTTGATTGTCAGAGTATCTTAATAACCTGGGCAAACGAAGGAATTTTTCATATTTAACCATTCTCTTCACCGTTATAATTTAAACGTTTTTAGGATGAAACAATACTAATGCTTATTTCAACCGAGTGAGTTCAATTGTTTTGTAATAGTTAAAATGTAAAGATTAATTCAAACATTTATTTTTAAGTCCATACACTTTTGTTTTAGAGAGGGTTATGTTTTTGGGTGTGGTGTGTACAGCGTGGGTTAAAACAAGGCGAAGTGACAAGGATGCGAAAGGAACGCTTAGGTGGTTTGGCCATATAGAACGGATGTATGAGAAGCGTCAGAAGTCAGATTGGGTTAGGTTAGCCGGATAACTGGACAAGGTGAGGTGAAAAGGCCTAACTGTTACCCGCCCTCGTCCCATAGCGAACAGTGGGCCCTGCCAGTTTTAGTGGGTATGGGGTCATCGCATCTTACGACCTTGACCCCCTCACTCCCCGCGCCATTTAACAATTTGCCCAGGCGCACGCGCCCGTAATCGGGTTTCCCCAATCCCCAGGTTAAAAAAAAGAAGGTTATCCAGATTTGGCCTTTTAGGACGTACTAGAGATGCATGCATGGTTAAATATTATGAAAGTGGATATCCTATGGATCTCTGCTTAACCCTTCGAAATAACATTACTCGGCCAATAATAACACAGCATTAATAAAAAATGTTTCTATAAATATTATTATACGGTTTGAATTGAATAATTCTATGTGTTCTTGATAGTCCATTTATCTAGACCCGAACCGTGATAGCACGGGCAGCTGTTACCCTGACCTTGAAAAGTTTTATACATTAACTTTCCTCTAGAATCCTTCTAGATATTGGTGGAATCCGCTCTAAATTTAGTTTTTGGGTTTGTGGCGAACAGGCAGACTATATATAGACTATACTATAAAAGTTAGACATGCTGTCGCTAACTTTTAATCATTATCAAGCACACAACTTTTCTCAGCAACTCAATTATATATCTCTAATCTAGGTAGCGTTCGTAAGATCTGGGCATGAGCACGTTAAGAATAATCCCTAATATTATCATAAGAGGTTTCTCATGTTTCAGCCACTAGATGAGCTACAATAAATTCGGTAAAAGCCTTTTACTGTTAACTCAGCTAAATTAATACCATGTACTTAACCTACTAACTTTTGTTAATTATGACGGCAGAATGTTGAGATTTATTGCGTTCTAAAAATGTGCGGTAAATGCAAATGCACTAAATTTACTTGAAGGTACAATAATAAGGTTATTCCCTGGAAACAATGTTTTATAATAACTACATTATGTGTGGCAGCATGCGAACTTTCGATTTTACCACCATAAAATTTAGTACCATATTCTTACAAATAAATTATAATTATTGAAGTTATACTTCTTTAGGCGGCATATGAAAAATTGATGAGAGTGAAATTTAACGATGCGCGCGCACCGTGACACAAAATAAACAGAATGAAGTTGCCCACGGAAGATCCTACGGCATTGGACATAATTTAAAAACAACATTCGAATAATAATAGAATTTATGTTACACTTAATGTAAGATTAAATATTTATTTAATTAATTTTTCAAATGTAAACTGAACTTTATTGACTATAATTACTCCTTTTCCAGTCTTTGATTATTTAATTGTAATTAATTATTTGCATGCTATCAAAAACTATTTTTAATAATGCCAAAGAAGTATAACTTCTTACGCGCGTACATAAGTACACGCACCCTTTTTTTATTATTACATGTTAAATACATGGCTTGATTAGTTGCGTACTTCTAATTCTCATTATTATTCCAACTACGTTTTCTTACTGTTTTTGTATACCAGTGAGTCTCACCCCTTGTGTACATAAAAAAGAGGCTAGTTTTTCCTAAAAAGTATGTCAATCACATAATTTTAAGGTGTTTCTTCTGCTGTTGTCATATTATGTTGACGTTTTGAAATTCTTCAGATCAATTAGATAGTTATTATTGTATAAAGTTTTAAAGATAAGTTTCTATAGATTAACGACTTCAAAATAAAACATACTAAATAAATGTTTTTTGATAAAATATGTTTCAGCACTTAAGTAAACCATTTGTACAGCTCACAAATACAATCGTTATTCCCAAAAATAATTTCGCAAAACTTGTTGCGTCATCATAATAATTCAATTCCGAACGAACTCTTGGGCAATGGTTAACAGTAGTACATTAGCAAACCTTAAATGACTTTAAAACTTAACCCATTCATAACTGATTCTCATTTTAAGTGTAAATTCACGACTGAATTCACAACAAGGACTCAAAGAGAATAATTATTACAATTTAACTAAGGGTCGACGTCTATATTATTCCAAATATTTAAGACGTGGCATTTTCCATCTGTGATTTGTTTAAATTTTACGGCCACTGCTTATTATTAAACGTTATTTTTTAAATAAATTATAATTTTAAAAAACCGTCCGCGCAAGATATGCAAATCGGGCACATTCACAGCTAAGTAAAAATGGAATACGACTATACCACAGACTACTTGATTCTTAGATTATTTATTCTTTCTATAAGAAATATAGAATTGTTTATATTTACGTTATTGAAATAAAAATAAAGGTTAGATATATTTTACTTCATTTTTTTTTATTTTAAGCCTTATCTTATTTCCTAATACAAAAATATCTAATTATCTCATGTGTTAGTGAATATCTTTTACAGTTAGTAAGTATTAGGAACCCTCTCCGGTAAAGGCCTCCTCCAAGGCTTGCCATCTTTCTCTATCCCGAGCTATTTGGACCCAGTGAGGTCCCGCGATTTTTTTGATGTCATCATCCCATCGAGCGTAGGGTCTGCCTCTGTGTCGTTTGCCTGGTGGGCCACTCCATGTAGTTACTGTTTTCGTCCACCTATGATCTGTGAGGCGCGCTACATGACCCGCCCACTTCCACTTCAATTTTTTTGCGTGGCTTAGAGCATCAATTGCTCTCGTCTCTTGTCTAATTTTTATGTGTCTTATTTTTTGTACCTTTTTAATATTTAGCATGCTCCTTTCCATGCCTCGTTGACATGTATTTATTTTATTTTTTGTTTTATTTGTAAATTTCCATGTTTGGCATGCATGGCAGACATGGCAGAAGGCATGAGTCCATAACTCTCCTCTTGAGTCTTATAGGTATATCACTTTTAAATATTTCTTTGCAACTCCAATATTTTTTCCACGTACTTTTAACTCTTCTCTCTACTTCTTGATCATTTCTGTCGCTACTGAATCCAATTTGTTTGCCCAAGTAAATATATTTTTCAACATATTCTAACTCGTCATTCCCAATTTTTATGTAGTTTGTCATGGCTTTTGTTTTTGATATATTCATTTGCAAACCTACTTGTACGCTAGCCTTGTTGAAGGTTTCTATCATATTTTGTAATTGGTTGCTTGTTTCTGATAGCAACACTAAGTCGTCTACAAATCTTAGATGGTTCAAGTAGTTGCCTTGGATGTACAAGCCTTGTTTTTTCCAGTCTAGTTAACTTATGATCGATTCTAATATTGCAATAAAAATTTTTGGGGAGAGTGGGTCACCTTGCCTGACACCTCTACGCACTGGAAAGCTTGGTCGTATGGTTTATAGCTTCACTCAACTAGTGCTGTTTTCGTATATTTGTTTTAGTATAGTTATGTATTTTAAGTCCACATTTTGTGCTTTTAGTGTTTCCCATATACTTTCGTGATAAACAGTATCAAAGGCTTTTTGGTAGTCAATATATGCGATGTACAGGGGTCTTTGTTGCTCTTGATATTTTTCTATTATTATCTCTAATGCATGTATGTGGTCAACAGTAGAGAAGTTTTTCCGAAAACCAGCTTGTTCCTTAGTTTGATGCTGTTCTAAGGTTGCGCTTATTCTGTGGTTTATTATTGTAGAGAAGATTTTATATAAACTTGGTAGTAGACTTATAGGCCGATAATTGCCTATATCTTTAGTGTCTCTTTTTTTGTAAAGTAAGATAATATTAGATTCCGACCATTGTGATGGTATATGGGTTGTTTCCAATATCATATTGAACAATTTTGCCAGTGGAGAGCCAGTATGATACTGGCGGTTTTGATTGCTTCATTTGTAATATTATCTGAGCCTGGGCACTTGTCGGGTTTTAGTTTATTTATAGTGTCTATGATTTCCGTACATTGTATTAGCTCTATGGGACGTTGTAGTTCCATAGTAGTATGTTAGATATATACATAATAATAATATAATAATAAAGTATATTTATTCAAGACTTACAATTTGTTTTGTTTACAAACTATTTTGAGTTAGTATATTTCTTAAACTATGTTAGTAAAAATTATTGAAGCCTTGACCCCATCCAGGTATATGCCTTCTCCATCTATAGCTTAATATAGATAAATACATATAAACTATAATATATTTTAGTTTATGTTAAGTTTAGTTATTTATTTCAATGTATATTATTTTATTATTAGTTACAATTACAATATAATACATATATAGCTTAATATAATAATAATACCATAGGGCAGTAGAAAACATCGGGGTATGCTACTAAGATACTCACTAATAAGAAATCTTATTCAATTTATATCAGAAAAATACTTGCTTTTTAGCTTTTTTAGCTAAATATCTATCCATATTTTTTACCCGAGTATTTCATTTAATTACTTAACTTAAGTCGATGGTAAGACAACCAAAAACTAGTGATGAATTTCATTTATAAACCAACAACTTTTTAATATTTAAAGTTTAAATCTCATTTAGTCCGACATAATATAACAAGTTTAGCTGAAAGTTAGATGAAACGTTATTATTCTTCTGAGAGCAGGTTTAAATATAATTACAGCGAATTGCGAAGCTAAAAGTAAAAATTTAAGTAGAAAAAGTAGTCAAATGTCATTTCATATTTAACAGGGTAAATGATTTAATTTAACGGACGATTTAGTTTACGATAAAAACCTCTTAGGTATATATTTTACTGGTTGACCCGGCCAATAAAGATTATTACAGTACTAACATCGCCATTAAAAAAATAGAGTTGTTGGAAGGGTGAAAATTGAAGGTGAGTTTTTTTTAATGCCGTAAATTTTGTGGTGACCTTATTTTTCGACTACTTACTAAGACATATAAAAAATAGTTTACGACCTAATCTCAGACCTCAGACCTAAAAATCTGTGAATCTGATAGTTACAAACTCCGTGACATAATTTATATAGTATATTACATCGATTAGCGGACCCGACAGACGTTGTCCTATGTGATATTAAAGCGATTAGGATATTAAACAAAGTATGGAAGACAAATAATATAATCAAACGAAAAATATTTCGGTTGACTGGAAATCGAACCCAGATCGTTTGGTTACGCGCCAAGAGCTCTATCCGAGACTTGTACCTGCAAAACCAGCTGCTTAGTTGGAGTATAGATAAATAACCTAGAAACCGACTGCAGCGCCATCTGCCGGCCTGAATTGTGAATCTAAAACGACAACGCTGAGGTCTAACATTCATAGATATTTATTTCTATATGATCGCGATGGTGAGACCAACACTGTATTGACCGGCAATCGGCATGACGCACATCGTTTGTTTGACATCTTTAAAACAAAACACCTATTATATTAAGAGAGCAAAATCTTCGCACTATAAACCATAAAACATATAACATAAATTATTAGTGCATTTTTACTATTATGGATATTATATTTTTATTAAATTACTTTCAAACAGAACACAAGATTTTCAGATTTAATTTGTTTCTGTAATTTTATCTAATTAGCTAAATTAAGCAATACGTGAAAAGAATGAAAAAAAAATCTAAAAACAATCTACTACCTATTCTAAACAACCTCTACCAGCCTTAGGTTGTAAGCAATAGGTGTCCGGTTTTTTTTACCGTTTACTCGTAAAATTCGGACACTTTCTGATTGTGATGAAACACTAAATACATATATTTAATAAATTTACGCCAACGTACGCAATTACGCAAAACTTACTATTATAAATAGGAGACATCCTGTTGAATGCTTTCATGAAAAATATTTTCTCGTTTATTATTAAGAATAAATTTTGAGAGACTTTGAGTTTAAATAATTAACTTCCGAGTGACACTTGGGTTTAATTTTGCTGAACTAATGAGCTGCTTATTGTTAATTACGTTCAAAGACAAAACAGGAATACAGGTTCCTTCAGAGCGCAATGCAGACGTGCTGGTTTCGCATATCTCGTTCGCGCAAAGACAGTGAAACTTCATTAAATAATCAAATGAACCTAAACTAAACATGTTATAAAAAAAATAATTAAACATTTTCATGTACTTAATAAGTACACAGGATTTTACCATTTCCGACAAGGGAAATTGTAAATTTTCCAAAAAATACAATGGACAAATTGTTTGAACAGTGGAAAATTTCGAATGTTACCGTAAAATAGCAAAAAAACAATGTGAATTACATTTTCAGTGAATTAATTTGCGAACATATTTTTAGTGTCAACTCGGCGTTATCTAACACGTCTGCAAATATTGCTACTATAAATTTATTTTCCATATTCATATTTCAGCGCAGTCCATTTAGATAAACAGAGTTGTATTTGCAATTAAAATGTCGTCGCAATAAATGTCAGGTTGTGGACAGGGTTGCCTAACGGTATAGGAGATTTAAGGAGTTTCCAACACAATTTGTTTTCTTTATTCTGCTCTTATTAATTCAATAATTTTAAATTGATGTTTATTTTTTGATAAATGATTCCACCTCACACTTCGACTACAAATCCAGTGGGATCCCCCTGGCAGTGGGATGGATCCCAAGAGGCTTTCCTAGAGGAAAGCCTCTTTTGCTTAATGCTTATCCTTCGCCAAACACTGGCACTCTTTTGGACTCTACACCGAAGAAATGCTGCCAGCATTAAAGGTACACTGCCACAAGGACCAAACTGTTTAAATTTTGTTTTAGTTTAATATTTATCAATTTATATTTATTACTATTATTAACGACCTACATAAGGTTAAGAATAAAGTAAATACTCTATACTTGTGTGCGATAACAACGTGATTGGTATTCCAACATAAATTAATAGAACATAATCATAATTTCAATTTCAGCTGAACATAATGTTAGTATGCGAAATACGAGTAGTTACAGGTAGAAGGAGACCTGGCAGCAGACGCACATTAAATAAACTTCTTAAACTAGCTATGATGTTCGCCAACCTTCGAAAGGAGATGGCAATATCAGAATATGTGGAATAGAAGAGGATGCAGTGACAAGGTACGTAACAAGGTGAGTGTGGATGATGAGAACGGGTCTGGTCGATTTGCTTGTAAACATCTGAGTCATATTCAGATTGAGGAAGGGCAGGTCAGAAGCATCCATAATCGACAAGCGTGAATGGAGAATTTTATGATATTTAAGGAAGCGAGATAGGTACAGATATTAAAACAGATCTCGCAGATTCTTTGGCCATAGCCTACACCTTCGAGAAATAGGCGTAAGCTATACAACCGTATATTCAGTTTTCATATTTATTAAATTATAAGCTATGTGGTACCACAAAAATATTGGCTTTACTTAATATGTAACTAATTTACTAACTTAATTAAGCAATTCACTATGCATGCAGTGAAAATTTACTTCATTTAAACACAAATTGTTCACAAACAAGTAGAAACTATCGCAAACGTCAGCAATTTCTTTGCAAATAAAATAACTGGACACAGGTAAAACCTTTGTAATGTTGTCAGCCCTAGTAGCAGATAGTTTGAGCTGTAAACCTTATCAGAGGGAGGTATCTATCTGATGTCGAGGCGGGTGACATTGACTGATGAATTTCAATTTCGTAGCGGGGCATGGCTGAGGCATCTTTACCTAATATATTTTTTATTAGCCGCTTTTATTCGAACTTTATTTACGAGTTTATTAACTACTTTGACGTTCATAAATAGAGATAAAAGTAATACATTTTCGATTATTGAAGACAGCAATACTGTTGAAGGTTTCTTTATTCTTTTTTAATTTGAATAAATCTCTTGAAGATACCTATTTATCTAATCACGGGTTCAGTTGAAATTATGATGTTAGACTTACTCTTTATTTATTTATTGAATATATCAGAAAAATAAAAGAAAATTAAAATAGTGTGGTGGAAACATAAACTGGACACGGATTTTCTGTCTACTAGGACGTCGATGAGATTTAAAACTTATATAGGTACTAAGACTATATATATCATTAAATTGTAATAATTATTTTATTTTTATTAAACTGCACTTATTCAATTATTTAAAAATATATAAAATACATACCTAAATAAAAAAATTGTGCGTGTACTAGGTGTACACACGTAAGAAGTGAAACTTCGTTATGATCTTATTTTTCGAAAAATGATCTACTATATGCAACTTAACGAAATTGGTTAAATTAGATAAAGTTTAACAAAAGGCTTTTATTATCATAGACATGAATACAAATATTTCATTTTACCTTATTACTACGAAGATTATTATAGAATTTCATTAATTGTAATAGAATTATTACTATCATTGAAAAACGTGACAATTTGCTACAAAATTTCTCCCATACCTCGATAAAGAAGTTTCATTCCAACGCCGATAAAGAAGTTTGACTTCAAAAAGCAACATGGCGCGTAACCGAAAAATGTGACGCGTAACGAAAAAAATTTTCATTTCCAACTCCAACCCTCGATAAAGAAGTTTCACTTCAAAAAGACAAATTTTTCCAACCTCGATAAAGAAGTTTCAAATAATGTGACGGTTATTTTTCCAACGCCGATAAAGAAGTTTGACTTCAAAAAGGAACATGGCGCGTAACCGAAAAATGTGACGCGTAACGAAAAAATGTTACACTAAATTTTTCCAACCTCGATAAAGAAGTTTCACTTTAAAAATATAAATTATAAATATATACCTATTTTTATTCTTATAGGTCTTCTATTATTTCGTTTTTTTATCGATAACTATTAATGAGATTTATTATTGAAGTGAAACGTCTTTATCGGGGTTGGAAAAAAATTTAGTGTAACATTTTTTCGTTACGCGTCACATTTTTCGGTCCGCGCTGTTGCTTTTTTTTCTCTTTATCGGCGTTGGAATGAAACTTCTTTATGGGCGTGTGGGGGAGGAAATTTTTCAAACCTCGATAAGAAATAATCTTCGTAGTAATAAGGTAAAATAAAATATTTGTATTCATGTCTATGATAATAAAAGCCTTTTGTTAAACTTTATCTAATTTAACGAATTTGTGTAAAGTTGCATAATATAGTAGATAATTTTTCGAAAAATAAGATCTTATTTCTTAGTTTCACTTCTTACGTGTGTACACCTAGTACACGCACAATTTTTCTTTATTAATATTTATTTTATTCTATATTTTTCATGTTTCCTTATTTAACGACTTAAATTTATTAAGTCTTTTAATTAAACTCAAAAGATTAGGTTTAAAATTTGGTATAAGAGATTTATTACACGAAATTTTTCATAACGCTTAGCCAGTATTTCATTGGCATGAAATAATCATTGTAAATGATTATTGATAACTTAATAACTAGTAATAAACTAACTCTTCGAATACTGCTTTTCTATCGACTATGATACGCGAAATAACATTCTAAAATTTTGCACCTTATACAGTCGTGCGTTTCATACATTGCTCGCGAGCGTCTTGCACTCTTGATCTCCGCTATTTATCCATCCGCCGCAACTTCAGACACCTGCTAATTATTCTTACAAAACACATTCATTGCGAAAGCTATGGATATGATAAATTATATAAAATTTGCATTTCTCTTGCCCTCTTCAGGGCGAATTACAGCCACAGCACACACGCATTACATACTTGAAACCAACCGAATGGGAAAAGAAAAAAAATATATTTTTATAATTATATCTCTCATTATATCTTTTATTTAATTTTATTTCTTTGATTATTGTTATTTCGTGTGTTTATGTGTGTGTGTGTTTTTGTTAGTAATAAATGATATGTCTATGTCTATGTCCCACTTAAAAAAGAGTCGTGTACTGTTTTATTTACGGTTTTTAAAAGATGTCCAGTTGTTTCTTGCAAGCTGCCTGCGTTTTCTTTGAGATTGAGAGCAGTGTTGGCTTAGTGACTTCAGCGAGCGACTCTCTTCCCTGAGACGAACCGCGGCTGGACTTTCGGTCTATGTGCGCAATCAACGCTCACTTGGACGTTGAAGGAAAACATTAGTTAGACCCAATAAGTCGAAGTGTGTCAGGCATTTACTTGCTTTTTAGAAAAAACAAATGATCACAAAACAGATACAGAAATCTTTGGGCCAGATCTAAAAGGTTTTTAATTAAATTTGATCGAAGTTCTTATTTTCTATCAGGTTCAATAATTTTAGATAAACTATACTCTAAGCTAATTTTGCGTCCTTAGTGAATAATATTGTCACATCCATATTTTGTAACTTTCGGAACGCAATTAACTAAATATATGGGGTTCAGCTCTAATCAGTAAATATATATAATAAAAAGCTGTATCATAATTATTACGTTATAATATCTTTTAAATGGAAATCCAAGCTTCTATTATATTGTAAACGTATGTTTCGTAAGAATTTAAGATTAATGTATGACTTTGGGTAAAAGGATATAAGAAATTTTTCGTAATTAATTGCACTTAACCATCAATTTTCAAATAGTCAAATTTATTTTGAATTATATTTATATATATTAAAAATATTATAAACTTAAAACTTCTTTGATATTTTTTTAGCGATTTTAACAACGAACCAAACCTTCATTGAATGTATGTAAAGTGTCAGAACAACATTT
>CAJOBZ010000008.1:5805000-5845000 GCA_905332375.1 Pieris macdunnoughi
CCCCCCCCCCCCCCCCCCCCCCTCCTCCCCTCTCTTTTTTTTTTTTTTCTTTTTTTTTTTTTTTTTTTTTTTCCCCCTTTTTCCCCCCCCCCCCCCCCCCCCCCCCCCCCCCCCCCTCCTCCCTCCCCCCCTCTTTTTTTTTTTTCCCCATACATATGTAAAATAACGTTCAATGAACAGAGAAGTATCTGTCATGTTCTATATGAAATATCATTTAAGAACTTAATATTAAATCGCTGTTTTTTTCTCTCCTAATATTTTAAAACTTTTAAATTAATGAAAAATAATATTATTTGATAACATGCTTTATATATATGCGGACGGCAGTATAAGTAGTGTTAGTCTAGTGGTTTCAGTGTGCTCTCATCCCTGAGGTCGTAGGTTTGATCCCCGTCTGTGCACCAATGGTCTTTCTTTCTATGTGCGTATTTAACATTCGCTCGGTGAAGGAATACACCGAGGAAACCGGCATGCCTAGACCCGAAAATGCGACGGCGTGCGTCAGACACAGGAGGCTGATCACCTATTTGCCTATTAGATAAACAAATGATCATGAAACAGATATCTGAGGCCCGGGCCTAAAAAGGTTGTAGCACCACTAATTTATTTTAATTTTTTTATGCGTACGGAAAATATTTATTTTTTCAAGTAATCAGATTGTATAGTCTATTAAGATATATTTTTTACACTCATTTGTTATGTTTGTACCTACTAGTTTCTGAAGAGTGTAGCAGTGCATTGCACTTTTATCCTGCTAATAATGGTAAATTGCGAAATAATTAGCGTTATTATAGTAAAATAAGAGACAGAGTATAATCTGTAACAAATGGACGGTTACGAAAGAACTGGTTTCCCTGGCACAAGTAATTTGTATTTACTTTAAAGGCTATAAAACACATTGTACTCGTATATACTTTTAGTTACATATAAAATAAACAATTATTAATTTTGAATAGAAGAGAAATGTTGATTTGAAGATGTAATGGAAACAGTTCCTTTCTTTTTATATTTTACTATTAGCAAATTAGGAGTGTTATAAACGTGAAAATGAGACCCGTTAGTAACAATTGACTAAGGAAAAGCTGTAAAAATCCCCTGTCAACAAGATTTACCGTAGTGTACAGGTAATACCAGTTTGAACCGGTGAGAACCGGCGCAGGTCACGTAATAACCGGTATCAACTGGATTAACAGTTGGTAATATCTGTTATATTACTTGCCAAGCAGATTATTACCGCGGTGTGTTACATTTTGCTGCGAGTTTATAAGACATTACTTTCCTTATTACTTTTGATAACAAGTTTCACCTTAGATTTTTCTTTAAAAATTATTATGTCTGTGAATTAGTCGTTTTCTGTCAACATCACTCATAATGCTGAAAATTTTAATTAGGACGCACTCACGAATCAATTATTTCAATTATTGTTTAGATGCATTACAGCCGCAAATACGTCTCCTTCTAGTGTTTTCCACTATCGCGACGTCATATTCAGACCTTCCTTTCTTCCGATTTTCCAATTCAGGACTCCCAGATTCTAAGGAACTCAAACGAACCCACGCTCGGTTCCGATGTTTTCTATTACCATCGGGTTGAGAGGTCAGAACGACTTATAATTATTTCATATTTAGTGCCATTTTGTGTATCTATCTCAACACATTAATACGGTGTGTCGTAGGCCGTAGCTTTCAAATGAAGCTTAAACAAAATATACATTTTAGTGATTGATAGTATAGTAGGTACATTAGCCTTTAACATGAAAAAATTATTTTACCGGAAATCTAGATTTAAATATATACATCTAATATTAACGTATTAAAATATAGAACTTATAATTATTTATGAACATGTGTACGTGAATCTGCGAAAGAATTTAACTTTGCTTTTAATAACCTATAAAATTCAAAGAAAAGCTTTAAGCGTCGCCGGTAATTAGTATGTATTAATTAACGGTCTTATTTATAAGCGTGAATTAGTATAAAATCTTTCGTCTCGTTTATTTAATTGAAAGGAACATGAGAGTGATTACGGTTTTAATAGTTCTCAACTATTATTAGAATCACGAGAAGGAGAAAAATGCTTCACTTAATTATACTGTAGTTTCATTGTTGGCACTGCCTCGAATATTCATTATGTTTTTTGGCACTTAGTGGTATAACTAACGGTTATAAATATCATAGTGTGATATTAAAACCGACGTTCTATGTGTATGAGTTTGGCACAATAACGAGGGTATTAACAAAATTGTTAGGTAGTGTGCATAATGTATTATAGTTATTTTACTTAATTAAAGTGATTCTCGGTAGCTGATATTTTCCTTAATACATCAATATACGGTTAACATAAGTATCACACACACATCTGTATGAATTCAACGGATAATCAACACTTTGAAAACCGTTACCGATAAGTTAAACGTGAGCCACTCAATTATCTAACACAATAATTTGTAACTGTTTCACTGTCATAAAAAATATGCTAAAAATAAAGTTTTATGTCTTAATTTATAAAATAAAAATATATCTAGAAGCACGCTGGAGTTTCACCCCTTTGTTGTCGAGATCCCCAGGTGTCCAGACCCCCGCCAAATCGAGCATTGCGGCGATTTAGTTCGTCGTTTCTTACGAGTATACAAAAGACGAGCACTTCCGGCTACACTTAAAAAAAAATCATTTAATCATATGGGTAACACATTGTACACTTATGACTTGTCAGCAAAGAAATACATAATATTAATGCTTCTAATTTTACATTTAGTGCCAGTTCTCAAATCAAGGGCGTAGAACGGAAGTGAAGAACTGGCAATAAACTCTCCGCCACTCTTTTTAATCGCCATGTTTTTTTTTTACACAACGTTTGTAAGGAGCTGCAACCATTAAACCATGTTCCACATGACATCTTAAGTAATTAATAATAATAACATAAATTAAAAACAAAGAGTTGTCCTCTATCAGCAGGAGGCATGGTGAAATAGGAGCACGCACTTACATTCTTGTGGGAACAACACGCAAACACATAGTCGAAAACAGGTGGGATTGTGGCCGTGAAAGACTGTCCAGATTTAAATAAAAAAATACAAAGTTGGTAAAAAATGTCTGTTTCAAACATGTACCACGTAATAATTATTTTCTAGTTACCCACAATACAGGGCCTCCCTAGTGTGGGGACTAGCGATATATGAATTCTGTCACAACCCTTTTGTCATAAATAAAGTTTTTATTATTATTATTATTTATTATTATAAATGTAATCCCCTAAAAAGGACACTTGACTACCAGTTGATAGTATATTATTAGAAGAAGTAGATTCTTATTTAGGCAAGAAAGTAATAATACGTGTTCAAAAAGGAACTCAAGCATTATTAGAATTTGCTTGTGCGCGTGTGCCCGCGGCCTAATCCCCAGCCCAAAGTATCGTATATAATTTTAACAGACGTTTTAATTAACTTGAAATTGTACAAGAGCGGTAATTTGGTGAATATTATACGTTTTGAGACATTCTAGCGTTTCTACAAATCTTTTATCAACAGTACTATTATCAAAAGAAATGTTTCTGTATTGTGATTAATAAAAAACTTAATTAAACAATTCTTTTATGGAAAGTTACTTGGGAGTAACATAGCTTGAATACTTGATAAAAATAAAAGATCCTTACGAAATCGCAATACATATTGTTAAAAAGTCTTTACTATTATTTCGTAAATTAACTAATGAAATGTGTTTATTGCTATTTTAAATATCTAAAAACAAAATAATACCGTAAATGAATTAATAATATTTCTAAATATATGTATTGTATTACAATTCGCATATAAGCAAAAATCTGGTTAAATATGGTATGTGCAAAAGAACAGTATCTTTAAACAGAAAAAGTATCTTTAATAAATTAAGTTTTATGGCTGAACTTCATGCACACATTGCTGGCCTTATACAATTAAAATGAAAGTAAAATGAGACGTACAATTCTGACTGAAATAATTACGAAAAATATTACTAAGTTGACTGTATGAACCTGCTTCACCTGAAAATTATCTATCCTAGAAAGAGCGTTGGACGAGAATGAAGTTACTACTCACGAAACTCTCAAGCTCAACAACACACTTGTATATATTATATATAACCAGTCTGGCCATAAATACTGTTACGTAAAAAAATTCTTTATTTTTAACTTTTTAATTATTTTGAATTTGGAAAACGTATATTATATTAAAAACTTCTTTAGATTTTGCGCCATTTCATATATTTTTTCGTGTTCATTATCAAATGACAATATGGACTTGGTGTTGAAGAAAATAGGATTGCAGTGATATCCTTGCATAAAGTGGGTATGGAGCCGTCGGTCATATTTCAGATTCCTTAAAAGCTTATCAGTCGTATATCGTAGTATTGAAAGATACAACAATACTTTGTCTGTCGAAGACGACAAAAGATCGGGGCGGCCGCAAGCTGTTAGAACTACAAAGGCTGTTAATGCTGTTAAAGACAGAATTCGTCGAAACCCCATTTCCAGGAAGCAAAAAATCTTATCGTGAAAAATGAAGATTCTCGTTCGGACTCTGTCGCGTGTTAGTAGTGACGAAATTTCCCTTTGGAAACAGTGCGTAAATCCAAAGATTCGTGGCCAAATAGATTCAAAGCCTGTACAAAAGCCAAAGGTGGCCATTTCGAATAGGATATTTTTTATTTTTTTCTGAGACTTAAATAAATATGTACGTATAAATTTCTATAATATTACATTACTTCATTTTAAAAAAATCATTTTCGTTTGTAACATAACTTATGGCTAGACTAGGTATAGTGTAACTAGACAGAAACAACATGATATATATTACACATGTACATTCCATAGTTTCATCTAAATTTTGATGGATGTCAATAATAATTAATCACATGCTGAACCCACAGAATCATTACGTTATGTTTAACAGCTCACTCTCAAGTGCATACATTTGATATTTGGAACATTTAGTAATCTTTCTAATGTACAACAAAACAAAATATAATATAAATCTTTATAATTAAGTAACTGTTGAATATTCTACTCGAATCTTGATTTCACATGATTATAAATTTCTTCTAACTTAGCTGAATCCACTTACATAAAGATATGTCGTATTCGATTACAAAATGAAATTGATGCGAGGATCAAAGTGATTGATTCTAGACATTGGTATAATATTTCAGACTAAGTTTCAAACAAGTATGAAAACTTACAATTTATAGACGAAAGCTAGTATTGATATAATTTGACATTTTATTTTAGTTAAACAGTTATGTTTTGGTACTTAATATGTTATTACACACATTATAAATTTTCTAGAATTTAATAAAAATACTCCGGGTGTTACCTTACCTACTATACATATTTACATTATAATTTGTATCACTCCCTTAAAACTCAGTTAAAATCAGTATTTAGTCAAAATATTTCAGCGCAGTACGAATATAGTTTATGGTAATTAACAATTCAAACGTTTAAAATTATTATCTATATGTCTGTCACAGAGGTTTCTCTATAATTGATGTAAACAAATAACAATAGTATTATATCTTATATATATCAAATTATTTGACGAAAATCTTCAAAGGAAATTCCCTACAAACAGCGATATGAAAATTCCTTAAAATGATAATAAGATGGTATTTAATTAAACGCAATAATAATAGGTTCATTTTCCAGTTTCCAACTCCCGTGGGTGCCAGGGAAATGCAGAAATGTTATAGCTTTCATATTTCGTACTTGGATCAGAATGGAAACTACAATTTCTATTTGAATAAATTATATTTCGTTATGAAGAAACTTTTGTTCATCTATTTTAGTTTTTATGAATCGTGTAGTTCCAGCTGTTCAATTAAAAGATATTAAAAAAAGTAAATATAAGATCTATCAAGAGACTAACATGAAACAATGGCAATGCATTTTTACGGCGTACGAAACTGTTGTGGTCAACAAATACTTTTCTTCCTATCATTTGGGATGACTATAACTTTTACAAATCCTTTAATGAAATGCAAGGTACATTAATTAAATATTTTAAACGTTAATTACTAAACGGTTAAATTTAACCGCAAACTTGGAGCCCAAAATTTACTACCAACGGTTACCTCTGAGGACAATCAAAGAGGTCCGTTAAGCGAAAACCCAGAACTCTTAATTATTATTAACCATACGATACTGACTCTAAAAAATTAATAATAAATTAATCTTAGTATCATTCTTCATCACGACCCGGAAATTCGTTTCAGGACACGCAAATAAAACCACAAAAAACATTCACAAACGCAATTCCGACACAAGTCGCGTTCATATTTGTTCCCTGCAATTAAATGAAAAGCTTGCGAAACGCTAATTAAAGGAGTAAGAGCAAACTAAAACCAGCTTTTGTGAACTAATTGAGATTCGGAATTTGCTAGTATTCGATACTGTTATTAAAGCAAGTCGAAACCGTTAAGTTTCTATACAAAGTGTAAAGCAGGTAACTTGAACGTTGGGCAAAGTCGAGGTCAATTATTTTTTTAACGCTGTATTTTAATGATAAGGTTTTTGAGGTATATACTGATAAGTGTTCATATATAGGTACTTACAAGGCGCATTCCTTTGCCAAACAATAACGTGGACTTATTTTTCAAATACCACGTATAGAAACAAGTTATAGGTATGTTTATAGTAAAGAATATATTTTCCTTACTATAATATACTTATTATGTTGACCAATCATATGTCAACGACCTATAGGCCTTGGCCACAGCTTGCATTTGTTTTTTTATAGCCAGGTAATCTGCCTTCTGTGCCTGACACACGCCGTTAATTCCTTCCCATGTTTACCTTAACGCACACCACGTAGCACAGCCGTGACACGATTTTATGTCGCACTCTGAGCCTCCTAGCCAAAGCTATTTATTACCTATAACTCCTCAATAAGGACATGGGTGAGGAGGCTGAACTTATCCGTGCTTACTTTAATTGATCTCATTACTTTATCCATCCTTTAGCCTCCCTCGTGTGACTTCTAGACGTGAAACTATAATTCGAAACAATAAACTAGTCGTTGGAACAATTGCCATGGGAGCGGCCAACTTAATAACAACTTCCTACGAGTATACTATCTGTTCCTTAATATACAGTTCAGTAATATTTGAAGTAAAGTTTGTAAACATCGAAATAAAGAGGACCCTTCAAAGTTTCTTGATTGTTGGCTTACTTTGGTTTATTGTTTACATTAATTAGCTGAGCAATTTTGGTAGTCATCAAAATAATGATGATGGAGATATCTTAAGTTTTCAAAATGTTATTAAAGGTACCAATGTTATCATAGAATATATTGTTAGAGTAAAATTACATATTAATTGGTAATCTATAAAAAAGCTAAACTAGTGTTGGTACTGTTGAGAGCATGAAACTACTATTGCAAGTTGCAACCTATTTACGTGATCAGAGATTAAACACACAAAAAAATATATTACATATGTTTTGTCTAACATTCATAATAACTGAATTCTAGATAAAACAATTTTAGATATATAATAACTATCATGGTAAAAAAATGTGCTAAGATTACATTTTTAATTACATTATTAATAATAGGAAAGAGCAGTGTCCAGAAAAGAAGTTAATATGTTTGCTTGTTTGATAGCAAATTTATAGTCATATGTAATAGATAAAATCAAAACAATGATGTTAAGAATAATGATATTGTAGGTTAAAAAATGTCAAATATCAATTATTGATTAAGTAAATTTGAATTTCATTGTTCAGAATACAACATACAACCATAATAATCATGCTAGTATGTTGGATCAAATATAAGTATAAGCTTACAATTGCTCAAATTCATACCATTTCAAGTGAACATGTTGAAAATGGCATTGCCATAACATATTTTATAAATGCAGAAGCAATCAATATTAAGGAGGTAGTTATTGCTACTGAATAGATGCAATGTACACTTATGAACGTCAAAAAAAAAGGAATGTATATATATATATAAATGTATATTACTATATTCAAGATTATTGTGTACTATAATTCATTTATCTATCTAATAATATTGTTATTTTAATAAAATTATTAATTAAATCTACTGTTTATTTAAAGACTTTCTGGCTTAATTAGTAACAAAGTGCTTATCCCTGCGACACCGATGAAAACGATTTTTAAGCATTCTTAAAAACAATAAACTGTTATATGCTAAAATAACTTACCTACCCGTCATCAAAATAAATGGCTAAGCTGAAATTTAAAATATATAAGCCTTATTATTGTATAGGTTAATTATATAACAATATAATATCATTCACATTTAATTTTATGATAAAAATAAACTTTTTACACACTATTCCAGTAACTCAAACAAAAAATTAACCTTTAAGAATAGTACAACTAAAGTATATTAAAAAACTAATTCAAACCCAACCCACCTCACATCAATAACTTTTTATTTGTTAAATACAAATAAAAAGTAGATGTTTTGAAAGATACAATAATAGCTTAATATGTTCCTTAACTAAACATGTACATAATGATGATATTTCATACTTGCGGAAAACAGAATAATGTTTTTATCCAAAACTTTAATGATATATCAATATTTATAAAAGTATTGAAACCTAAACTGGGCTGTGTTATCATTTATTATAAATTGAAGGATAGTTGAAATTCAATCGTTTGAAAATGACTGTACTATTGTAGCCTCTGGGGGCCTTGTCATTGATACAAATGTGATATTCTGCTTCAAAGGTAATACCATCAGAAATTTTGAATTTGTTCGTTCTATGAAACTTAAGCAAGGACATTTTTGATAAGGGAACTTATTTTTTTTTCTCGTCTAGCAAATAATTAATTTTAAGGTAAGGTTTTAATTAAGGTACGAGCAACTTTTGATTTGACGTAAAACTTCGAATTCACTGCTGATTTTAATTCACATGTTCATTATCAGAATACCAAATGCCTACAATTTTTGGGCGAAAGTATTTTGAGTTTTTAATTTAAGTTCCAAATGTGAACAATCTCACTTTAGCGGCGCTTTTGTCCTGTATTAGTATTTGGTTTTGCTCTTGGTTGACATTTGATATTCTTAGAACTCTTTGAGTCTCAAAGGACTCTAAGAATCTTTTAAAGAAAGAAATAACATCATTTAGAATAACATAATAAACATGTATTAAACGAACTTACGTTCAGTTTGCCTTTAGTTACTTAAAAATGTGCCTAGAATTTGTATTTTCAACAGCTAAGAAATATATTTATTTAAATAAATTAGTTGTTTAAATTAAATATTGTCTTTGAATTGTTTTTCTCAATTAAATTCATGTACGTTGTAAATCTATGTTAATCATTCCACTGAGCTTTGTCTATGAATTTGTTTTTTCGCAACCCACTATATGGAATCAGCTGCCCACTGAAGTATTCCGAACCAATTCGACTTTGTGTCCTCCAAAAAAAGTGCCAACCAACAGGCCGGCAAAGCCCTTGCGGCCCTTCTGGCAGGGGGCGCTTCCCGGGGGGGGGGGCACCAAAAAAATCCGGGGCGCCCCCCGTTCTTTTTTCCCCCCTATTTTTAATAGATTTTTGATGTTTTTGTCAAAAACCTCTGAGTTATGATCCGAATTGTTTACGTAAACAATTCAATGGCCATCCACGAAGCCTACATTGATGGACTCACGAATTACAGACAAAGTGAAATATTGAAGAAACTTCTCAAATGTTTTCTTTATTGTAATAAAAAAACTTTTAGTGACCCTTAAGATAGCTCTTATTTATCATTTATACAATTCGAATTATTTCAGTGTTTGCCGTAACCAAATGCCAGGTACGTACGTTTCGTAGACACCACTAATTACAAATAAACCAAACAAAACACAGTTTGTGGAACAGTTGTGCGGTTTAAATTGATATCTGGCCATTTTTATACAACATATAATTTGGTAGTCGTAGGATTATATCAGATATTGGTCTTAAAATTATTCACGAAGTCGTTCATTTAGTTGTACCTTATATATATATAAGTATATACATATATACGCTGCCTTACAGATAATTAAATTTCGTAGCCGTGTTGCATCGTTCTACGATTAGAGTTACTTTCATAAAAAAACTATTTCGGTCTCAGTGTATCGTTTTAACTTGTTAGTAATATTCATTAATCTTACTGTAAAATAGCAACACAATATGACAGAAAAAGACGAAAGAACGCTTTCATTTGTTTATGTCCTATTAATTTAGTTTTGCGTGTTTTTATTGATTTTATCATGTATATAATTATGTATGTAAAAAGAAATCTTTTTATATTTAATGGCTTGGTCACTAGCATTTCTCGAATATTGTCATAGTATTTTGTATGTTGTACGAAGCAATTGTTCAATAGTAGTATTTCCAGCTACATTTAGTTCACAGCACTGTGGTATAACACTCGCGGTAGAATAGGCATTATTGATGATCAAGTTCGATGTGTCTTCCTCATATTAAATATGCAATAAACAACCGTACTCTGAATCTATAATTTGTTAACGATATCGTATGAATATGAATATATGTAGCGAAGTTAGTATGAAAATTACAAGAATGAATTAATGTAGAACAAAATAAGTATTTGAGTAATTTTAAACATAAAATAGTCACATAATAAACATACATTTATTTCAAAGATAAAAAATAAATTTCATACAAAGATAATTCTTGTTCAACTCCATACAACGCCGATTTCCAGATAGTGCGTTATGTTACCAATTGAATCGCTGATTATACATGTGCAAGATATTGAGTTCGAAACAAGGGATTTGTCTGGCCTACAATCAAAATAATCGAACATTCAAATATTTAGGTAATTCCGGGATAGAGTAATGCACGAATGCGATCGTAAATTGAGTGGAGCGATTACATTCAAAGTATCCAATCAATCTGCATCGTTCCGCAAAGCTTTTAATCCAGAGGGAGCTAATGCGATTATTTTACGGTAGTAAATTGTTCAAAGTTTATCCTCGATGACACAGTGCCCTGGTTTAGTGGGTAGCCACATGCAAAATTTGTTTTATTGAATCTTGATCATCTTTATCATTATCGATTTTATAGTTTTAAGTATAGAATTGGTATGTATATGACATAAAAGTATTTAATTCTGATTTTTATAAGCATAATAGCGGCAGCTATAAAGCCCGCGAATTTCCTACCTTTATAGTACCTAGCAACATGAAACATTTTGCTATGCTACCCCGGAGACTGTTCGATTTTCCGGAATAAAAACTTTTTAGTTTTTCTGTGATTTTTTCTCTATATAAACATCTGAGTTCAAGTCATAAGTTTTAAATTAACAAATAAAAAATAGGGCTTGATCGTAGAGGGGAGAAAATTAGGGGTTGTAAGTATTTTTATATGTAGTATCATTAAAAAAAATATCCTATTTATTGGCTTCGGCATTCCTTCTGGTATGCCATATATTGGTATTAGTATATATTGGTCAGTTGTAATTGCTACGAGTCCCAGACTTTTCTATGTACTATTCAGATTTAGATTTAAAATCTAAGAGTATTTTTTTAAACTTTAAAGTATTGTAGTCTAAATATTGTCAATAATTAATAAAAAATAATTTTTTAAATATGACGGGAACGAATCGAGCAACAAGTCTGAGGTCTGAAGTATGTATCAAATTGGAATACTTTAATCTACAGATTTGGTTCTTAGCTAAATAATTACGGCATAGAAAATGAAATATACTCGAAAATTATTTATCGTGAAACAAGGACGGTCCATTGGGGTGTTATACCAACTAATTCCTTCATTATTAGAATTATATAAGAACTAATTTTTAACACACGACGTGCATGTACAATGGCTTTGCATCAATAGACTTCTTTCTAAACCTCATACCCAAAAAATGCAAGACTTGATTGACAGGCAATGAAGGCGTATTTCTTTCTTTCTTTCGCTGATAGCTTATGATAATATATAACACAACTATAACGTATAAATATAATTCTATATAACGTAACAACATATACGCAGAATTGTACGTGCTCCATTCAAATATCTCACTAGAATTATATAGAAATCATTATAAGAATACATTGTACAAGAGTATTAATTTACACGAATCATTATTGTTCCTTATATTTTCAAATAATGACATGGGTTGTTTTCTTCTATTGAAAGTTCTTGTGTGTACTTAATTCGTTCATTATTTTTACCCTCGAGGCTTCTATTGTGCGGGTTTTTGTTTTTTCAAGCCTTTGTGTGAAATATTAGGTGTTTATTGGTTGCTAATGGGATGTTTAACAACAATGGTCGATCAAAAGAAGGTTTTTAATATTTATTGGATGACCAGGAAAGACGGTAGGCAAAAATGGATTACTTTGCAAATGGCGGTTACAAAAATCTCCATGATTCAAACTGCTTTCTAAAATTCCTTTTTTGAAAAGAAACGGATAATGTTACCAATACTTTTTACGGTTTCAATTTATTTTTAAATCGTAATATTTACTTCATGTGTGTAATACACTGTTTAATGTAACTGAGTTAATATTTACTAAAATTAGACGCGTAAATAAAGCTATTATCATTAGATATAAATCATCGCACCGCGGGATGGCGGCGTCGCAGTAATAAGGCAATTTATAAACGTAAACATGTCATACACACGCTGTTCTTGTGCCAAACTACCATACCATAATTATTTTACTTTTTATTTTTGAATATCTATAGAACCCTGAATTGGGCAGGAAATGGATAACTGGCGCAATTCACCTATTATATTTTGCATTATCTTACATTTCTAGATGTCTATGATAATTTTACAACATTTAGAAAGCGTAAATTTAAGTTTTATCCCCTAAATCTAATTTATATTAAAATATCGTTATGATTATTGCACCTACATCGCAAATATTAACAATATTACATTTTAAACATAAAACATACATATTGATTGGCTTAGCTTAAAATAAAATTTAAATGAAAAAAAGTATAAATTGAATGAAAATTTACCTAATTTAGATACCTCTTACTCATTATAAAAAGATGCTTTTTAAAATGGGATCTTGATCCGCTACGTAAATACAAACAAATCTGAATTACTTTTTATAAAATATAAATGTACCTCTTTAACATTTAATAAAAAAGGAATTAAATCTTTACACAATTTGAGCTCAGCTATCGAATTTCCTTAAGAAAAACTACAAAGCCGATCGACCAGTTTATTGGATAATCATTCTATTCAAAAGCGGAGTTATCTTAAATGAGCACAGATTCCTACCGGAACCAGAATCAGACAGACTTTGCCGTTCCCGTTATGCCTTTGACAATTTAAAAGATCAATGAAGTATTGTACTATTTATTTCAACTATATTTAGTAAATTTTAACTTCCAATAAAATATAAAATTGAATAATTTAATTAAGTAATAATAAAATAACTGCGACACATATTTGGTGATATCTATACGTATATAATATATATGTTCAGTTTTGGCTGAGAAAGTAGACGGTCATTAATCCTTATTGTTAATTATTATTATCTCTCCAAAAATCGATCTAAGAACCTCTAGTTAATAATATTGATTAGAGCGGTTAAATTACAAAATTACTTTTAATTTTAAAATATACTTAAATATACTTAAAATAGCGTACTTTTAATCGCGTTTCTTTTTTTTATAACAGGCGGTAAAAGGGCATCAGGCTCTTCTGATGTTAAGTGATACCGCTCCCATACCCATAGACTCTCACACTGCCAAAGAGCTCGCAAGTGCGTTGCCGGCCTTTTAAGAATTGGTACGCTCTTTTCCTGAAGGGCCCTGAGTCAAATTGGTTCGGAAATGGTCGTAGTGTTGCGTGGCAAACACTGTTTTAAAAAATGCTGAGTTGTGGAACGATGGAGCTCGTGGTGATGGTGAGGTGGTTGGAATTTCGTATTCAGCTGCAGGTATTAATCCAAATAACTCCTCTCTAATCTTGTTTAATACTTTATCCTGACTTCATCATGTGCGAATAGAACCTACTTAGAAAGTTATAGGCGTAGATAATTCATGTAATTTAACATATGGCCAATTCCTTTGTATTGCAGTGAAGCTTGGACAACAAATGAAGATACCCGCCGACACTTAGAAGTATTTGAGTTGTGGTGTAATCGTCGCATGCATCGTATAGGCTGGATCCAGAAAGTCTCTAACGACTCTAACTAAAGTTCTTCATCGAATTGGAATCTCAAAAAAACTTATGCAGAACAGTAAACAACGGAAAGTACCTGAGCCATGACCGCTACTACCTCCTTAAATTAAATATAACGGGTAAAGAGCGTGTTGCTAGAAGGAAAAATCATTCGCAACGATTGGGAGTGGAAGTGTATTGCGACTGCGGAAAAATTGCTGCCTCTGGCACAGGACAAGACACGCTTCACGGAGACTGACGGCCAACCTCCAATAATGGCACAAAACAAAGAACAATCAAGGTTAAATAATCGTAATTAATAGATCTTTTATTTCAGTGACGTGAATTGGTGACCGACCAATATGCAAAATTATAAATGTGCGTAGTTCCTAAACCCTACTTAACGACGTTTTATTTGAAAAAAATAATTTATAAAAATCAAAATATTTACAAATAATAAAACTAAATATTAAAAAAAAACTATTCTAATGATGTGTCAATTATAGACAATTTCAGACTTCTCGTTTAAAGTTTGAAATGAGGTACTTTTTAATTAATACTTCACCCGCTTAAGTTTTAATGAAGTTGATAAACTTAAAATTAATACTAATTAACGTCGGGAATTATGATAAACCACTTTACGGTAACAGTTTTGTATCGTACCACAAAGTTTGAGAAGAAATTGCCAAATAGTTCTAATAAAAATTGTATTAACATTTATTCACTTTTAATAATATGTTAGATTTGAAAATTCTTTAGGTGACAGTTGAAGTTGCTTGCAGATGGAGAAAAGAGAGCCAGAAAGACTAAGATGTAAGGTAAGATGCGAAGCTCATTGTGGAAGCCCTCTGTCCCATCCAGGGGTCATATGACATAAATTAAGTCAACTGAAGTAGTTTTCGAGACTTGGAGGTAAGATCTTTATCTTAACGACTAATGTTGACGTTCTATGGAATATGATGTGTTTTTAATATATTCTCGCGAATGGAGAACAATATACAATGCGTAATATATAAAGCTACTGAATATTAATAAATAATAAGATGATAAGATCAAACATTATTACAGCATGCATTTTCATCATAACATAGAGAAATGTACACATTTTATATAACTATGATTGATCTTATTGGTGTTACTCCTTGCCAAATCAATTTAACCTTTGTTATGATTAATTTGTTAAGTATTACAGCAAATAAAATCTTGCTTTCAATGGCGTGCTTTATAAAAAAATTACGCCGAGCGTTAGTCATATCATTATATTCAAAAACTGCCTTCAAACAAATACAAAAAATATATTACTCGGGAAACTCGGGGGAAATTTGAAGTACATTAAGAAGAAGTGCTTCTCAATATATATTAATTACATAACAAGAGCTATTACTAACTCATACATAGGCGTGAGTGCACCTGAAGTCTGGCTAATTAGTAATATCTAGCGAACAATTAGTCACAGCGTAATGGTTATATCCAATCTTGGCTGTGACGTCATTTGCACTAAGGTGAGATCTATATCATTGGACTTTGCTCAGACTTTACTTACAAAAACACTAAGGTTAAACTATGATTTAGTATATTTATAGACATTTTAGCGGTAGATTAAGCTAAGCTCAAGCTAAGACAGAAATTGATGTTTCATTTCATGCAATACCTTCTTTATTATCCTTTAAAAAAGTAAGGAATGGTTATAGTTAAGTCTGAGCAAAGTCTAAGTGCGCTCTATAGATCTCACCCTAAGTCACTTTGCTTATTGAAGCATTACTACATCAAAATAGAAATCTACCCAATATTAGGTATACATATATTCTATGATTTATTTAATTATTTCAAATTATCTATCAAAAACATGAAATTTTATTACAGCTTCAGTGGCTTTATAAACAACGCTAATTTTTTGACGATACTGGTACCGATTTGGCATTATTAATTCAATAAAAATCAGTTTTTTTTAATTCGTCTTCAAAACAGACAACTTCTACTAAACAATTGAAGACTTTAATAGTTGAAGAATTGAAAATAACAATTTCGCTTGGAAATAAACCGAGACTGTTTACATACATTCAATACCGTAATCGAACTTATTTATAAATTTTTAAACGTAAATCTTCGTTGATACAATATAATGTACAGAGAATTGAGTTTAACATTAACGAGGCTAAATCGTTATAGTTGGTGTCAGCCCTGAGCAGCAATATCCCGTAGGTTCATAACTCTTATCTTTAATGGATTCCGGTGTAGATTAATGCATGCAATTCTGAATATCTGATTACCTGTCTGCATTTCAGCTCTCCTGGTACTGTCGTGTTTAATTTTATAAGGTAACCACGAGAAAAATCTTTTTCCAATATTTGTACGTATATAATATATACATATCTTAATATATATAAATTACGTGTCACGTTGTTTGTCCGCTATGTACTCCTAAACTACCGAACCGATATCAATCAAATTTGCACACCGTGTGTAATTTGATCCAACTTAAAAGATAGGATAGCTTACATGTCAATTTATACCCGCAATATTATTTTATTCATTTATTGCAAAATAAATTAAATAATTAAATAAAAGTCACAATACTAACAGATGGCGCTGTGTTGAAAGTACCAACGTTTGACATAAGCTACAATTTAATGGCATAACCACCAAAAAAGCATGGTGGTCCCCATGAATGGAGGTCGTATCTCCCGGGAAGTCCCCCCACCGTGAGTCGATTCCACAATTCACTAGTTCGTAAAAGGAAACTATCTTGTAAAGCCGACTTGTAGAAGACTTCCAGCCATCGCGATGAATTCAAATTACCTATATGGTCGAAGTTTAAAATGTTTTAGTAGAAAGCATCCAAACACACTGATTCGGAAGCTATGAAAAGTCATATTATGAACTATGTATATATTGTTTTTAGAGTTAAAAATACAATTTATATTTATTTAATTCCATTTAGATAAAACAGATTTAGTTAGCATGCACAACTTAAATACCAATTTTATTACCGTAAATTGACATGCATAAGTGTACAAATTGTACCTAGATGAATAAATGACTTCTGAATTGAATTGAATTACCAACATCAACAACCAAGATAAATAAAAAATGAAAAAAAATAAATAAATAACATATTATGTTGTGTTTCCTTAATATAATCGATCATATTTTGTCGTTTCTGTAATATTCTATATTATTAAATCTTTTAGTAAAAAAAACCGCAGACTAATTGGATCTACAAAGCATTTCTCTGCAATATTTTTCATATTTTCATACCATCACTTGCTAATTGATAGACCAGTTAAAACTACCTGTTAAATAAAGTACATACAATATTTTATTTACATACCTTTGATAATGAACTAATTATCTCGTAATACATCCGACTATTCCATATCTTTCCATTAGCTTTGGCACTGCAACAAGACTGTCAAATACGACCTCGTTGTAAATCACGCGTAAATAATTGTATAGCTTAAGTGAGAAGCTAATAAATAGTAATTAATAAAAATTAAAACGTGTGTATTCATTTGACTTCATTCAATTTACAATTCATTATAATGTGTCAGATTTGGGAACTCTTTTCAGTAAAAATACCTGTGTCCCAGTTTTTCCATAACAAACTTAATAGAAAACTCCATAAGAATAAATAATTTAAATACATGTTTTTTAATAATTTTTGGTTTTCCAACTGTTTTCAACACACCTGAGTCCATGAGTGTATGTGTGGGTGCATGTGAATTATTATATAGTTATATAATTAGTATAAGACCAATTAATGAAGTTGGTTATTTATTAAGTTTTAAATTTAGTAAGAAATCGACTGATACTGAAGCAAAACTCTATGAAATTATAGTGATGAGAAAGTTGAATGGCCATCATTAGTACACTTGGCACTCAAACAACAATAAATGTTAAACACGCGTGTAATCGCTTTTATTACCCGTCGAAACTGCCATTTTATAACTGTGAAAATAAATGCTTAACAAAAGACTAGCTGCCCGCCATTGCTTTGTATTTCCTCTGTCGGCCTACGTTTCCGCTACATATGTATAGGAAACTAATACATGTAAACGTTATTAGGAAGACTAACTCCTAAAGTGCTTTTTGTTTACGCCAGTATTTCTTCTCAATAGACGCGGTTTTGACGCTTTGGAGTGATTATAATAGTAATTGGTTTGCAAGAATATATATAGTGTACACATGGAATAATTTGATTTTCATTCGCATATTCTGCAACACACAATGACGTGCCAATTTATCTTTGAATTATGTGTTACATTAATTATTACATATACGTCACATATAAAACAAAACAACTAAAATGGAAATAGACTGGACATACCATAAGCGGAACAAAATTGTAACACTATGGCAACCAAGAGGCCATAATAGAAAGAGAAAGGCAATTTAAAAGGTGGGCCGATGAAATCATGGAAATGGCTGGAAAGACCAGGACCTGGACGAGATTAGTATACAATAAGGAAAAATTGGAACAATATTGGAGGGCTTTGCCCTTAGTGACACAGATACGGTTATCGTAGATTAAGTAAAAAATAACTATAATATACATATGTATACCTATAATCTATATTTGTATTTCTGATATCAGTTCAAAGATACTTTATTTCTCAAAGAATTACATTCACTTAGCGAGAAAATGTAGGGCCAGTTAATAATTATATACACCGTGTTATGAAATTATTTGAAAATAAACTATATAAAATAAAAATATGAGTTTCTAACAATATGTACAATATTTTTTACAAAAGTGCAGGTAGGTCGCATCGATGTTACAACAGGCATTATGTGACTAATGAATAGTAATAATTTCTTGACGCTCAATCACAGACATAAATAAATGCTGATATAAGGCTATAAATAAATGAATAAATAAAATTAAATACGTCACCACATCTACATCATTTTAAAATAAATTACAATGTCTCACTAAAATAATCAGTAATATAATAATATGTTTTTTTCTTAAGGAATAGTCGATTTTAATATACTAGTATGCTCTTAATGTGAATTAATTACGAGTATACCTAACTCGATGTTTCAAATGTGCTACAATCAATAGTCGTAATAACCTTGAGACTGACGATATACTATTGCGTTGGCCCCACCACCTAATTCCACCATTACCTTTCAACCACCGGACACTCAAATGCACGGCGAGGTTTCTTAGCTGATAGACGTTCCAAGACCTTGCAAAACCTGTTTCGTTCTTGTCTACACTGCTACGGTATGTAACTCCTTTTCTAAGTCAATATGACATGGTGTTTTTAAGACGGAAAAAAATGGGTATGTTTAAGGCAAGCTTTCTATTTTGGCCCGTAAGTAGGTAATTATTTATTTATTTATTGTTTTATTTTGTTTTGTTTTTTAGTGCCTGTACCCAAAGTTTATTTATAGTGTTTAACAATAAAAAAAATAACATGCATGCAAACGCGTGACTAAAATAAAAGTAAAAACATTCGTATAGGCATTTTTCAGCTTGCCAGCCAGTGGACTGTGAAATGTGTGTTCAAATTTGTATTTAATAAATGTCAGGTGTATATGTATGGTATATGTAGTGTATGTACTCGTATAAGCAACCTGCACTAGATAACTAAATATATGGGAGGTTGAGACCTAAGAACCTAACCTAACCCTACCGATCCTTAAACCCTACCTGTAGGGTTTAAGGATCGCCACAAACTCAAACTCAAAATATCTTTATTCATATAGGTAAACAAGTACACTTATAAATCGTCAGAAAGAAGTTAAATTAATTGTAAATTTCAATTTACTACCAGTTCCCAAGTCAAGGGCGTAGAGCGGGTAAGTACGGGATGTCTGCACCAAGATACCTAAGGCAACCGGCAAAGCTCTACGGGTAGGATCAAAGGTGGAATTATCTCAAAGCTATCGGGCAGGTTCACCATAAAAATAAAGGACTAGAAGGAGTTTTCGCCACTTTGAGAGGAAAAGAGAAATGAATAAGACAGAGCAATATTCAAATCTCATTTATTGTTATAAAACAATATCTTAAAAATATTACACCTATTCACACAAACATAAAATTATTCTTGTGAGCTGTAGGTGTATCGCGCACCTTCAGCTGTTGAAATTTAGAACAACTAGCCGTGACAACAGTTGGTCAATATTTAAATAATCATGTTTAAAATTACTCTTGGGAGCTGTAGATGTATCGCCACCTTCAGCTTTGAAATTTAGAACAACTAGCCGTGACAACAGTTGGTCAATATTTAAATAATACATGTTTAAAATTACTCTTGGAGCTGTAGATGTATCGCCACCTTCAGCTGTTGAAATTTAGAACAACTAGCCGTGACAACAGTTGGTCAATATTTAAATAATACATGTTTAAAATTACTCTTGGGAGCTGTAGATGTATCGCGCACCTTCAGCTGTTGAAATTTAGAACAACTAGCCGTGACAACAGTTGGTCAATATTTAAATAATACATGTTTAAAATTACTCTTGGGAGCTGTAGATGTATCGCGCACCTTCAGCTGTTGAAATTTAGAACAACTAGCCGTGACAACAGTTGGTCAATGTGCAAATAAAACATATTTAAAAATACTTTTGTGAGCTGTCGGTGTATCGCATCTTCAGTTGATAAAATTTGGAACAATGAACGTGAGCCGTGTCTGCAGTTGGTCAATGTTCAAGTGAAATTTGAACAGGCATGTTAATATTTAGGTTTTACGAATTTTAGTGGACTTCTCACTTTGTGTGTCTGAATGTAACCATGCTTAATAGATTTAAATATCTTTACTTAATGGCTAAAGTGATCGTTATCTCTAATTAGAATTTTCTATAGTTTCTTATTTATAGGTAGGCAAAGTTTCAAGGTGACGCTTAATAGTTGGTATCTGAAAATAAAAGCACTGTCTAAAATTTTAACACTTAATATATTCAAACCCCTTTGATCATTAGCCTGAGAAAGGTCTTAAGAGAATAATTATCTAACAAAGTAACTGAGAATATTCCAAACACGTCCTAACTTCCACATATTACAGTTAAACTTATTACTTCACAAATTCGTGGCGTCCTCCGTGCGTTATAATTCCACTAACTTAACAAAAGACGAGGTTACTTAACTTACATAAACGTAAAAATATACTAAGGTTCATTCACTACTATAAGCGCAAATATGTGTATTCACAGAACTAAAGGAGCAATGCACTGTAATACAATTACGTTCTCTTATCTCTGAATTCTAGCCTTATTAAAATTCACTTATTTGGTACATAATTTCATTCCGTACTTGGTCACACAATGCGTATGGCCGACCGAGAACCTAGAGAAGTTCATCGTGATTGGCAACACCAAAGGCAAAAGATTGATTAAGTCAAAGACTCATCGTCGTCTTCAGAATTATACACTGTTGTAAAAGAAGGGCATGACCGAAATTGGTGGAGGACAGATCTGACCACAGCTGACCACGATACCCTGACATTAGTTACCGACCAAGAGAGGGAGTTGGTAGATAAACATGTATTTTCCTTCGTTTGAAGTTAGTTCATGTCAAGATACTGAAATCCATCAAATATGGACATGTTTACACATACTTAGATGATGATTTTACTCTATAATTTATGGATTAAATGAATTATGAAGAAATATCTCTTTTCTATGCAGTATCATACGTATAAAGCAGACACATCTGCGTTCATTTCATAGCTATTTTAATGTCGATTTTAATCCGTAATAATTGTTATTTCGCCTGGAATTAAACTCCTGGATTATAAGTATTATTTCGGACGACATAAACCATTTTTCATGCTTTCAACGGCTTAAATATAATTGTTTATCATCGTTCTAATTTGAGGTATTAAAATGCGTTTTCAAAAGTGTGCAATAATTTATATTCTACTAAAATTATAAAACAGTATCGTTGATTAAGTTAATTCGATAATAACGTTATCATTTTCAATACAAATTAATAATTTTGAAACCGAACTAGACTCGAAATAAATACTTAGACCATAATTTTTTTATCGCTTTAAGTACAGTGGTAGAATACATAAAAAACGTATAGTACTTATAAATTTCAAAGTTCAAAAGAAATATTTAGAGTATTTTAAATGAAGTAAAAAGTATAGCATTTCAATTGATCAAGTGCCTTATATACTGTAGGATTATCCAGCGCCATGAATTCCGTACGTGTTGTAATATCTGCACTCGCGATAAGAATTTGTACACAGTTTTAACTTATTTATCTTTTCAAGTTTTATTTAAAGTTTTCTACCGCAACATTCGGAATAAATAGTGTGTTACTGTTATTTTGTAGCGATGTTTGTGCGACTTAATATATGCTATATTAAGTGACAATAATCCTAATAAAAATAATCTGATGTCACAGATTGTATTCGTTGATTTTGTATTTTGTAATATCCTATTTGTCTATGAAATATGACATATATGTACATTTTTAGATTTGTGACATGCCAGTCCTCACGAATTTTTTCTTCACCCTACCAGCGAGTACATAGAGCACAGACAGAACGGCCATTTCTTTTTTATTAAAGAATCAAATACAATCAACAATGTATCTACCGCTATCCTCTAAATTTTTGAGGTATTTTGTAGTTGATAATAATTTTAAATGTGTATTTAATACTATTTTAAATTTATCCGTTTATTCACTCTCTCGTACTATTCGCAAATACTCTCGTAAATAGTTTGTATTCCTAAAACTTATCAATTGTAGTCTGACTCTAATTAATTAATTGACTGATTTATAAAGTTATTGTTAAAATTTTAATAGTGCAAATGTAAACCATTCAGCTTTATTTATTAATGTACCACAAATGTATTGGGGGCATAGCTATTAAATGTTTGGGAAAGTAACGTTAGGAATGCATTGTTTATCTATGGTTCTTACTTATTTATGGTTTTATCTATGGTACGTTAATAGGTCCATTTATCTATAATACGTATACGACCTCCAAGAACCGTGAGGTAAATTCTATAGGCTCAAATAAATGCAAGGTAAAGACGCCCAGTGCCTGCAAACGACTGGATCGCAAAGACGAGTGCTAAATTATTCATGGACACCATGTATCTCGCTTAGCGCATCATTTTTCTACGTTAGGCCTTTTCATACAAGTCGTGTCACACCGCGTATACTGAATATATATTAATTTATTTACACCTTTTTGCACAAAAAGTAAGGTTAACAATAAGCCTAAATAACATGGGGCAACGGGCGGCCATATCGATACTAAGCGACCTCTTCTAGACAACCCTAATTAAAGGAATTATGAAGAATACAAAAAAAAAGTGAAATTAATGAAGTCTTCATATTTTATTTACCATCCTATTCATAATAACCAAAACAGTATATTTACCGTTCTGTCTCTATTTATTACAGAGTGAACACAATTCAACAGAAAGAGATGAAAAAGTGCTTTAGTTAAAAGAGTGTAGTTAGATTGATTTGGATTTCATAAATAAATGGGCTAGTTTCTAAATCTACTTCTATAAAAATATTTGTAATATATTATTTTTAAAAATTATATTATTTATTTAACTTTTTATTAATAATAATCCACAGCATTTTAACTATTTTTTTTAATTTTAATTTTAAATATAGCCAGATGGATTTCACCAAATATACAACAAAGAGACGGCTAACTCAGACAATGTACTAATAATTTTCCTGTCGAGGTGTATGTAAGAATATGCCAAAATTGTAAGTGTGTATTAACACATACGCCGGCGCGTATCGAAGACGCGTTCGAAACGTGGCGTTATACACAGCCTTTATATAATATCGCTCTAATATCACACGTAGTAAGCTGTGGATAATATACGGCCGGGAGTTACCCAGGGCCTGTACGTGAGAGTTAAGAAGCAGGTATTTGTCAAATAAAATTATTTCAAAAGAGTTCCTTAATCTGACGTTTACTGAATCTATTATTTTTGAATTTGGTATTATCAGAAATTTTAGTGTTTCAATAGATAAATAGTTTTTTAGTACACGCTTTGTACGAGCAAATAACGAGCTGTTATAACTTACGTGACGTCAGGTATTTATCATATTCTGGAAGGTTGACAACACGTTTGTGCGTTGCAGGTGTTCACGGGCTGCGTTTAGCACTTAATTCTTAGCAAGTCAATAAAGTTCAAGACCTATTAAATTTTGTGGACTAGCAATTGACAAACCAACTGTAAGACCAAAACCAATTATTTATGTTTTAAATCGAATCAAATAATAATAATTACGTATGTTGTTACTCTCCTCGATATTTCATTCTTCAGGCAATCCGAAAAATTCATAAGCTTTTTCATGCAATCTGCGCCGGATGCATAAAGCATTCATCCGAAGTAAAATCCATTCACCGTAAGCGAATCGGTATTAACTCGGAATACAAGTTTCAAGCTTAATTTTGAGTCACATATTCTAGCTCATATGCAAATGGTGAATTTACGGTCGCACAGAGTCGCGGCGCTCGCCACCAATAAATCCTACCAATAAAATGTTTTATTCGCAACAAAATTTCGGCTTTTAACATCGTGACAAAATTTAAGAGCACTCTTGTGATCGTTATGGACGATTTTCTGTTGAATTGCCCTATTCGTGTCGGATCAGATGTACTAGGAGGAATAATTGCTTGGGGGACATCTTAGATTTATACGTCCGATGTGATTGTTATTGAACTAGAGGGCTACGTCAATTTAGCAATATAGAGGATATCACGTACATTATTAGGCGTGAGAAAACAAAGAATTTGAAACATTTTAGTTTTTCTAATATTTTTTTACATTGTACATACATATTTTACGGCTGAGAGATTTTAAGGTTCTATCTATGTTATGTTAACGTAAAAGCAATCACTAAATTCATAGAAAACGGTTCAGGCAAGGCTAGGCAATTGGACGTCTACGTCCGCTAAGACTGGTCAGTTCTTCATACATTCAGTTATTTATTTACAGCTTATGTATGGCGAAATTTCAACTAAAATATTATAAAGGTCAGAACCAGTGTCACCACAGTCTGCCATATTTCATTTCACACAACCAATTTAATTAAAAATTAAACATACATATTTAATGTTAAAGGATTACTACGTACTTACTTTATACGTTTACATCAGTGTTCCTCAAGTATAAAAGATGCGTTACTCTTCCATCTATTTTATGCTCATATCCATTTATCCACAACACTAAAGGAGAGATGTATAGTGTCCCCACGCATCACTGTAGCTGTTTATTCAGATCTGTGACTATTTTGGGCATGCAAACGATTCTGATTGAATTAACTGGCGCGGAACGTATCTCGATAAATGAACCTAATTAGAAGTTCTACATTAGCTATTGTTACTTCATTTGCATTTATAACGAACGTGTTAAATGTTTGTTAAGATTACGGAAAGCCATCGCGGTAAGCGTGGAATTGTCAGGTAACTTCTGGTATAAGGACATTGTTATATTGATATAACACAAACCTTTAGTTTATAGTATTTATAGTATCTAACTGCAAAGAAATTGGGTGTTACCTTAAATTAAAATGATAATTAAAGCTATTAATTAAATCTTAATCTAACCTTTGAACAGTTTGAATATTCTAACAATGTAGCTTCATTGCAGTTTGGTTTTAAGGTATTTAAAATATTAATATAAATAAAATGTACATTAGGTTATACGAGCTGGCATTGTCCGATTTGTGTGTAACTAAAAAAAAAAATAAATAAATAAAATATGTTTATTATGGAACATAAGATACATATATTATTCCACATTAAATTTGAAGGCATCCCTACTATGCAAAGAAGAAGAGGGTGTAGGCCGAGAGAAAACCTAAAAAATTCGTACTCTTTAAAAAGAAATATAAAAAACTTAAACAAATTCGCAAATTGATTAGAAGTAGCTGTCTAGATAGTCCAGGCCTTTATCAACTAGATAATCGTTGAAGGTGGAATGTGTCATAGAGGATTTATATACATATGTTATTAACCATTATTTATCAATTACGCATTTTACGAACCAACCTAAATAATGCCTTAAATTTAATTGACCCAATTCAATTTGTTTTTATTTCGAAACAAAAAATATCTGTTTTGAAAATGGAATGGTCCTGGAGTGTCTGCAGTTTTGGGTATGAAAGATCATAAAAAGCATTTCTTTTTTCATCATCATCACCATTACTGGCTCTTTATGTACATAAATGCCCTTATGGGCCTTAGCCTCCACAAGTAATAAGTTTATTTCGCCATCACAATCAATCTCTTGCTTCTTGCGTCCAACTTCGAGTACCTATTGTTTCGAGGGCCTTGATAACTCTAACTCAAACTTTACTTTGTCCGAATATAATACCAAATTTATCCAAAGAATCCCTGAAAAACACTAATCAGACAGATATTTTATAAAAGCGGATAAATAAACTACTACATACTCCAACATACTAGAGAGTCAGGACCGTAGCATGTGGATATCTGTGGTCTCTGCCTACCCCTTCGAGAAAAAGGTGTGACTTTATATAAATAAATAAATAAACTACAAATGCTCAAATATATGCAGATTTTTTCTCCTAAGCGTAACTTTTAAGGAAAAACTCATCATACCCGTGTGGTGTACGTTATTCGGAAAATTGAAAACATCGGATTTCAATTTAAATCGACATGCAGTATTTACTCGTGTAAGTAATCAGTGCAAAGTGCCTGTATTGTATACGGTTTTTATTGTAAAAATCACTAGATTGTTGAACTTTTTTATGACATTTAGTTCAACATATTTCAATTTGTTACAAAAAATACAATGGTTAGTTAGTAAACATAATACATATGAAAATTATAAGGGATGCAACGGGCGGCCTTATCGCTAACAAGCGATCTCTTCCAACTACAAAAAAAAACGAGTAAGCTCACAACACACGGATGCGTGAATTGTGATGCAATAAAAAAAAGAATAAGAAATACAAGAATTACAAAAGTCTCAATCGTGATTTTTTAATTCATAGGATATGGTTAAGAAATGTTTATGTAGAAGAATTTTAAAAGATGTCAGGGAGCTAATGTATACCAAGTAAAACAAATAAATACTACATAGGTATCACAGTAAATAAAAAAAAAATAAAAAAATAAAAAATAAAATAAAAAAAAAAAAATAAAATAAAAAATAAAATTTAAAAAAAAATGAGATGAAATGTGATGAGATGAAATGAAATGAGATGAGATGAGATGAGATGAAGTGAAATAAAATGAGATGAGATGAAATGAAATGATGTGATATTGTGTAGGTCGAAACAAAAAGCCGGCGTAAAAAACTCTCGGTACCCATGTAAAATAGCAAATCATCATACATAATGACTATGGCAAACAACACTTATTTTAAAACAAATATCGCAAATTAATTAGAAGTAGCCTGTCTAGCACTAGTCCCAGGCCCTTTTATCAACTAGATAATCGTTAACTTTTCTACTATAGTAAGCCTTTTTACACAGCTTTGTTAACCTCTGGGATTTTATTAAAGAAAAGTATCCTTTTTCCCAAAAAAATAATTACTAACTTTAGATAGTCTAGTACGGGGTAATTGTAACCTGCGTTTGTTCCGAGTATTAACATTATACGTCTGTTCTATTCTAGTAAACTTATCACTATTTTTGTATACATACATACTATTTTCATAAATATATTGCGAGGGAAAGGTAAATATATTAATTTCCTTGAATTTATCTCTCAGAGATTCCCTACATTTTAAATTATAGATTGCACGAATAGCCCTCTTCTGCAGGATGACAATAGTTTCGACAATCAAATCAATCAAAGTAATCTAACAGTATCAGAGCCTATACTTTGTCATTTTCATTAGCGATACCGATCTCATCTCTCTTGATCGATATCTCTCACCGATAATGAGTTTTTGTAGCGTGATCCCAAGGTTGCGACATCAGTGCTACGGATATTAAGAGAACTACATCGATTAATACACAAACCCAATCGCTATCGCTATTGGGAGTAACAGAGTAAGGGCGCTGTTTCTTAGATTTTTTTATAGTTAACTCGGCGATCTGATTCCTGTTTTAAGTCACAAAAGTTTTTAGTCTCAGGGTAAGTTTCATAAACGAAATATCAGAAGAATGTCCTGTATGTCAAAAATTATAGAATTTTGACATACGGGATTTGACATTGACATTTGTCAATAAATATCACAAAATAGATTCAGCCAACAACGCACTTGCAAGGCTTTTAACAGAGTGTGCCCATGGGCTACTTAATATCAGGTGAGCCTTCTACCCGTTCTATAAAAAAAGAGAAATCTGAGGCCAAAACTAGATAGCACCCTTATTTTTTTTAATTATGAAAGTCACCCTAAACACACTCTTTACTCACTAGGCCAATTGTTCTGAATTATCAATACCCGATAAGTTTTTTTTATCAATTCTACACAGTTATATTTTTATGATACATCTTTTTCAGAAACAAACATCAAAGGGAAGGTCTGCTCACATTAAATATTTCTTATAATAATCTAAAAATAAATATCATTTCAAACTTTCACCGCTGAATGTGTTATATTAATAACACGTATTAAGTATTTATCCTACTAACGAACCTATGAAATACTTTCTTAGAAATAGAAAAAACTTTTAAACTGACTCGAGAAATAAAATCTGGCTTCATTCGCGGTAATACATGTTTACTCACAAAGAACAGATTCGTAAACAGCATCCAAAATGCACTTAATTAAATTTAACTTTTTAAGTAGTCAAAAAGCGAAATAAATGGATTAAAGGCTCAATTAATTATGAAGTTGTATTGAGTTAAATTAATTGAAATGTGGAAATCTATTTACCGCTATACAATTGCGGCAATCAATATGCTTGTACGTTTGTACAACCGAAACTAATCGGCTTTGATGTAGTCGCTATTAGGTAACCGGGAATAAACGCCAAATGTACTGCATTTTGTACTGAAAAAGGATTAAAGAGAACTACTTCCAATGCCTAAAATAGGCTATGCCGACAATTAAACGGTCAAGTAATTATAATAACAAGTAATTTATAATATCGGAGCAATGGTGTTACTGTCAGCTGTCATTGTCATTATGTCACACAGCTTACAATTAAATAACATCAAAGTCAAATTACTTCAAAACCGTTAATACTAGTGGTTATTTGATTTTGCAATATTGCTAGATCTATAAATTTACGACTATGCCATGGTCAATAGTAATAGTGATTCAATAGTTATTACTATTATTAAAAACAATATTATCAGATTTACACATTTGAAACTTAGAGACAATAATCAATATTATTGTTTTTTTCTACGATTGCCATTTGGGTTAGGTCCTGGAACTAGTACACAAAGTCTCATGAGACTACTTTTTCACAAATTCGGATTGATATAATTACAGCACTAGCACTGGTTGATAAGGTCCTCATGCCCTTCAAGCAAGTATCTTAGCCAAGACCGCTTAAGCCGAGATCCGAGTCTCACAGGAGACCCTTGCTCTAGTCGTGGGTAAAACCCAATATCAGGCACTGCTACGCCAAAACAAACCGACCTGAGCAGTCAAGGCCCTTCCGGCCAATAGTGACATTTTTAAAATTAAATGTGGTGGACCTACAACTTCTGGTAAGAAAATAATTACATATTTGTATTTTTTTTTAAACTACGAAATAGTTTGCCCAATCGATAAGCTCCAAGTATCCAAAGGACTTGCGAATATGTTCTAAGCAAATAGGATTATACCATGAACTATTAGAGCATACCGAATAGATCACATTAAATCACTTTGACGTTCAGAATGCGATTCTATTGATCGTTTTCTCGTTTTGTACACCCGAAACTAATCAGCTTCTGGATTCACAACATTTAAGCGTTCATACATTTGCGACTGATTCTACTTGCAACAGGATGTAAAATGAAGTCGTTTTTATTGGCTATACCTACTGTTTTTGTATCCTTATAAAAATTAATAATCCGTTATAGTTACACAATACAAATTGATATCCGGTAATCGTCAGCATCTACCGAATAGTATATGAAACACATACAGATATCTGGGGCGACCGCAGAGCAGGCAGAAAATAATAAACGGCACAAATATAAGAATCTTTCCTCCAACTTCGATTTTGTTCCCTTTGGAGTAGAGATTCTTGGGCCGTGGGGTTCAAGTGCACAGGCGCTTATTAGATTTAATTTAAGTTAACAGAGCTGGCACTTTCCTGGCTCAACGAATAATTATCGCAATACAGCGAGGAAATGCTGCCAGCGTTAAAGGTACACTGCCACAGGGACCAAACTTTTTAAATTTGTTTTGATTTAAATTAGTTAAAATGTGGAAATGCTGCCAGCATTATCAATTTTTATTTATTAATACTATGAAGGTTAAGAAAGTTTTAAATACTGTTTATTATAAATAAAGGAAAGTTAAAAAATAAATAATTTAATCAAACATTTAAGGTTTATAATAAGTTAATAAATAATTTTGCATTGCAGCTCCTGCGGGTTTAAATTAAATAAAAAAACTCTGGTTCCGTTGACGATTTGACAGTTTATCTTCGAGAGATCTATCGAAAAATAATGCTAAAACTATATTAGCAGAAAATTAAATATTTTATTAACTTTTCTCTAAATCGTCCATGTATAGTCACTTAATACGCCACGTATGACGCAGTCCGGAAAATTAAAACAGGGCGGCTTCAAATTGCTTTACACTTATTATCTTACGGCTGTAAGTTTTAACGATAACTTCATATTATGGACTCGGATATTGTTTGTTTAATCATCCATGATCTACTGAGCTAATAAACAGTATACGGATTCGAAGCGAATAATTGGAAAAGTGTATATATATAAAAACTTATACTCGTTATCTACTAATCTAAAGAGAAAATATATTTTTTGGTTGTAAATGATAAACTAAAACAGTACTACTAAACTGTTTCGAAAAATCTTTCCTCATTAAAATGTTACATTATATCTCAGTAATATAGGCTATATTTATTTACAAAATATAACGTATACTTGTAATATGTTAGCACTCTAATAAAATTAGACAGATAATATAGGTTTTGTGAATTTGGAAGTAAAAATACAAAGAATTAAAAATTCTTAAAAGCAAGTTTCTCAACATTGCTATACAAATAATCATATAGGTATTTCTTAACCGCTTAACCTAAAAACTTACGTTCGTTAATAGTTCATAATTTAGACCGGACCAGTTGTTAAAATTAAGACCATGTCGCTATTTGCAAATATTACTGAAGCCAGGGTCGACACTTTCCTTAATTAATTTTACTTTGGGCGAGAATTTCTTTAATTAATTTAAATTAATTATAAATATATGCTGAAAGGAATCTTAAAATTAATATTGCGTTAATTAGATCGTTATTTTATATGAAATTAGAATGTTAGCGTAGTAGTTAAAGCGTGCAATGCTCAGTTCAACCTGCAAGTCGTTGATTTGAACCCCCGTTGTTGACAAGTGTGAAGTAAAAACTGGACATAATGAGACAAAGGCTAAGGAGACCATACAAGTTTGAAGCGTAATTTTCGTTTTTGAATGCGGTTCAACTTCTGCAAACACTTTAAACGTTAAAAATTAATTGATTTAATTAAAACTGACCATAGCTTACTTTACTGCTATAGCTACTTTCGATTTCGACTTTCCAAAACGCATAATCGGAGTTAGAAACTCTAAATTCCTAAATAACCTCAGTCAAAATATCTCAAGTGAGATATTAAAAAAAAGTTTAATTAAAAAATACACAATTTGACTTAAAGTAGTAACAGGTATGTGCTGTGGGTGATGTGAATGAAGAATTGTCGCGAGTCTTGTGCTTATATAATAAGAGTTCGACGTCTGCGGGCCTTCGGCGCTTGGTTATGCGAAGGTTCACACTGTAACAATGGTCCCATTCCTAATGGCTTATCACTTCTTTATCCGTTATCCATGGTGTCAATATTTTTTATTGTTTTTCTTTCTGGGAGATATCGGGGCTCTCAAGAATAAGATCTCATTTCAAGAAGATCTTCTAAGAGAGGCTTCACTCCTGTATACCCTGTGTTAATTAACCGGTCAAGAGAAGTATTGTAATTTAAAAATTTATAATACTAAAACATAATTTAAATATATAAGAAAATGTCATCACTCAGTTATAATTGTAAGAGCTGTTGGAGATAATCTTAGAGACGTAAAAGTCGAATGGCAGATTTTAATTAAAGCTAATTGTGTTTAACGGTGACTGTGATTAGAAGACGAAATTAGAAAGTAATAAAACTCATTCGGCGAAACGACGGGAGTTAATGATTATTGTTAACAATTAACTACGTATGTAACTTTAGAATGTAACTAAGTATCGACGTATATAAAAGCATAGATCTATTCTAGGATTTAAAACAATTGTAATGTAATGTTGTATCAGAGCAGTTTTTTCGTCATGCCTTAAGTCTCTCAATCCTGAGGTCATACATTCGATTGACAGCTTACTTTCTACTACGGTGAAGGCAAATATCGTTAGGAAACCGGCAATAAGTATAAAAATTCACGATTTGTGTCAGGCACAGAAATCTAAACTTTATGAAAAATAAAAACTATCAAAGAAATGGTAGTAATCTGAAGTCAAGACCTATAGGTGTGTAGCTCCTCTAGACTTTTATTAATAATGCTTGTGTCTCTCTCTTTATCATTTTACTTAATAAAGGTAAGTGATTAGCCTTCTGTATCTGACACATATCGTCGACTTTGGATCCATCTAAGTCAGAAAAGGGCATAGTTTTATAGGTATAAAAGTTATAAACGTTATCCCAGTCACTTATTTAACAATGTCCATAAAATTAACGTAAACATAAAAAAAGGGTCCGTGTACTTATGTACGCGCGTAAGAAGTTATACTTCTTTGGCAATATTAAAAATAGTTTGGCTTTGTTCCACCTCCAGTTTTTGATGTTTCACAGCGATAAGATGAAAACTCTTTTTTTGTATTCAATTTAGTGCAGTTACACTGATTCATCAATTGTTTTTTGTCTCTTTTCCTTATATTTGCTAGATAAAATCAGAAAAATTACATGTTTTGATTAAACAATGTGGTTAATTTTTTAATCAAAACATTACTCGATAATAATAATAATACATACGGATAGTTAACCTCAATTGTATTGAAGCACTTAGGAAGGTTGATAAGCACAGTTTTTTCACAAATATTAATTAGTATTGGTTTAAATATTCAATTTAAATCACTTCTGATTATAATTCAAAAAGCATCGCTAAATTTCTTTGAAAAAATAATTAAAACTCCTTTATTTGTTTAAAAGGTAAATGACAAATGTCATTATGGTCATTCAAAATTGTTGGCATACGAACTTCACACATATTCTATTTCTTTTTACTTGTAGATTGTCTTATTCCTATCTCGCTCGCGCACGCTATAATCACACTCTTAATTTTGTGTCACGGGTGCGCGCGCATTGTAAAATTTCACTCTCATAAATTTTTCATAACGCGCCTAAAGAAGTATAACTTCAAAAATATATTAAATCTTCTCTCATCTTATAAAAGGTATGTATTATAATTTTACCAAGTAAGGGCCAATTAGAACATTAAGAAGCAAACAAACTCAATAAAAAGTTTCATCCCTAGCGCGAATTATAGATTTCCGAGTTTTCCATATCCGAGCAATTGTAAGTATTCATGTAGATTCGTTAATGTTTCTAATGAAACGTGGAATATCTCACAGGAAATTATTTAAATCACGAATACTGTTCCTTTTTGTTAAACGAAATATGTGTAATTACGCTTTTTATTGCTTTGTGCTTTTTTTATTGAAAATTGTTTAATAAAAAAGAACAAAATCAACGAATAAATATATTTTTGAACACGGTTTTTGCTATGACCTAATTTAGAGCTTCGTGTCGCAAGGAGCAGTTTCGAAAATCATTGCATTGGAAAATTTAAAATGGAGTGGGGAATTCTCGGGTCTAAAATATCGCTTTTTTATGCTTAGTAATATTTTAGTTCGTTAATATGGCTTTAATGTTATCGCTGTGTTGTACGTATTGATATAATTGTATGTAATAATCAGAAATAAAACCAAATATCATGGTAAAAACGTATTTTATGATCATTCTTAGAAATTTTTTATTTACATCAAACGCACACAATTAATAGGAAAATATTGATGACAAAGTAATTTTCCATATCTCACGTGCGATTCTAGTATTAAAAATATAACGTTGTCCACAAGTATGTACCTAGAATGTTTCCAGATATAAAAATCACTCCGAAATTGGTTTTCATTCTTTAAAAATACGTCGAGCTAAGTCCGTAGCACTAAGAGCTACGAGTGCTACGTTGGCTACGAAAATATTCACACCCTCTTCCGTAGCCATACAAAGCAAGCTGAAACGCAATATTTTCTTACATTTTCCGCACAAGTTTAGCGGAACCTAAATTTCTATTCGGGTCAGTAGAGAAACATGAAATTAGTTTTTAGTAAATTTTCAGTTAAAATGGAAACCGAAATAAATGTTTACAATTAATAAGCTACATTTTATATTTACCGATATGATTATTCTTTTATGAAATTGTGTATTTACTTGTGTAAATATTATTTTGTAACAGTTATAATGGCCTCAAACATAATAATTTATTGTAAACGAAGACATCAAGTCTTTATTTTTTTTCAATATTTGTTTAAATAATTTCAAAGTAATTCAAATATTTTTATAATTTTATATTTTAGACAACAAAATAAAATGTAATGCATGAATGACAAAAATTACATTTGTTCCTTAATCAGGTATGTTTGCCGAGACCGGAACTGACGGTTTTATTGCCATCATTTGTAAAAAGATGGCATTTTTGATACATCGTGTTAGGCATACCACAATTGGTATCCTAAATGTTTTGATCACAAAAAACACATCTCATAAAAGGTTATAGAAGGTATATTCATGCCCCACTACAGGAGTTTATTTGTTTCTGTTTTGTTTTTTATACTAACTTATTATAGCCATATCTGAAATAATAAGATATGATTACTGATTAATGACTAAAGAAAATTCTAGAGACAATAACCATAGGGATTAATTGCCAAATAGGTAAGGCAGACACTTCTGCCTTGGTTTGTGATTATTATAGGGAAATTACATGCAGTCTTGAGTGCATTTCAAATAATTAAAATTTCGCTTGAAATTGGATTTTAACTGTCGCTTTTGTCTCAATTTTATCATGTATCTAGTTGATTCAAGTCCTGAAATGACTATTATATTCCATTAAAAGACAAAATATATGGTTATGGATGGTAATCTTATAAAAAATTTACATTTAATACCCGATTAGACTGAATCTCTTCCTAGTTTGTGTCACTAACATGAATTTATGAGGTCGTTACATTTATTTATTACTTGATATAAAGAAACCGTAGGGTTACCTTTATCGACACAGGGGGCTTAAACATAACGTTTCCTTCACCCGCTGCTTTAAACCTATATCGTCTTTAATTTTTCCAGGCATCTTTAGTGGTTTTTAGGTTCGGCTGCTTTTATATAATGGAGCGCGAATGGGGTATTCAAAATCAAAATCATATCATTTATTTCGATTGGGCCTGTTTAATAGGCATTTTTGATAGTCAAAATTACAAGTTTAAAAAATTACTTCTTGCCCCTTCCAAAAGTTAGTTAGAAGAATGGGCAAGAAACTCAATGTCTTACTCTTTTAAGTAGTGTTTAACAATTTTATTTTTTTACAATTTTGTATATATTACATTGTTAATTATATGTGAAGACCATATTACTAGAATAAAAAAAACTACTATACTAAAATAATATAGGCTAATTATTATTTGATACATGGTGCTCACATATTCACAAATATTGCATATTGTATAGATTTTACATTTCTCTTTATAAAAAAAGAAATAGTTAACAAACAGCTAAACAATGTGTGAGTTATGTCAAAGATGATTTATTTTTCAAAAAAATAAAAATAATAGCAAATATAAATCTATATGACTTGATTAGCAACCAGTTGATTTTCTAGTTTGATTGTCATATGGGCCAGCATTTTTATCTTGAATATAATATTCTTATTTGCAATAATATGCTTGTCTACAAAGTGTATTTTTAATTGCCCGAAATCAAACTGATTTTAACGTATTTGCTGACCTTCTAAAAATGGGCACGTTATATGACAGAATTTATAATTGAATACATTATTTCATTTGTATTATCCTTACCGAGACCTATACAAAGTTATCTAATTCACTCAACTTTTTAATAAACACTAAATAAACTGAACACGTCCCACAACAAACGTATTTGCAAAGTTTAACCATTAACGAAACAGCTTATAACTTATTCACTGTATAGACGGAAACCAGACACAGAATAGTTTTGACGGTTGCTTCAATGTGAACTAATGTTCTTAAACTAATGAGCTAGATGTAAAACTATTAACTAGAATTAACAGGCGGCAACATTTTAGATGCTCTAACAATTATGGATGTGGCTGTAATAACTGTATAAAAATATCATGAGTGATAAGGTACCTAATCCAAATACCTAACACCTAATCAGATCCCTTAGACAGAAAAAAATGTACTACTCGTATAATAAAACTGTAGCTGTCATATATTTATCATAGCTTAGTTGCACGTTCTGATTATAGATAAATTTTGCATGTTAGCTACGTGTATTTTACTTTATTTTTTAATCTGTGATATGCTTCGCCAATATCCGAGCCTTTTTCCTTGAATTATTGAATGACTACATTCGTGGGGTACTCTTCAATTAATTTTAAAACCTGTTCAGAACAATTTTAGGATACGAATAAGGGATATTTGCTGTAGTATGACAATAGAATTTTACGAACGTCTCGCAAATAATAAAGCTATTAAAAATATTATTAGTCAGTATTAAAGAGATTGTTTTCAAGAATATTTAAACTTTCGCGTCAAATAAATGGAGTTAATCACTTACACATTTAAGTGAGGACTCGAACAAAGTATTGACCGGCCGGATACACTTTATTAAATCCTACTAAAACCATTTAGTCAAAGAGCTACCCCTCTTAAGAGCATAACCCGAGGTACAATTATAAAATTAGTTGAATCCGACATAAGTCTAGCGAATAAAGCGATAGCCGTACCTCGTAACCTGGCTAAAAGTAATCCGATTACTTACTAGCCGACCCATTTTCTTCTTGACTTCTTAGACTGAGAGTCGCTGAAGTCTCCTAAACAAAGAATTACAATATCGAATGCTTAAATTAAAATGTAAATGAAGTAAATAAGAACTTATTATTTATTATGTCCCATTCTAATTGATAACTAACAAAATTAATACAGAAAAGGTTAAAACTATATAAATGCAGATTAATAATGTAAAACGAATAGAAAACTTAACCAGTTTTCATGCTTTATTGGCAAAATAAGAGTAAAAATGACATAATGGTTTTAAAACTAAAGCAACAATAATATCAATACATTTATATATTATCACTAACAGTTGTATGTTAAATTAACTGATGAAACCGAAACGAAATTTACTTAATTAAGTTATTGAAGCGATGTTATTCGATGAAGTTTCTTTATTTTTTAAGTAAAGGTTCTTTTTATATTACTCTTAGGCTATAGTCAAAAGCGGCCTGTATTATGTAGAGGTCTTTATATTCAAGGCCTGCTAAAAATATTCTTTTGAAGTCGACTAAGTAACGGTACCCTTACTTCTCATTGATAATCCGCATTAACAATCTTTAAAATATTAGGTCCTTACATATGAAATTGGCGTTTTGTATGGGAGAAACAAAACGTCGAATATTTTTAAATATAATATATTTAATTAATCAAAGTATGAACCATTGTTTTCTATGCACTTTTGCCATCTCATAGGTAGTTCATTGATCCCTTTACTAAAAAAACCAGTCGGACGGGAATCAATAAAATCTGTGAAGGCGATTTGGACTGCCCCATCAGAGTTAAATTTTTTCCATTGCAAGAAGTTGTCCAAATTTCGAAAAAAATGGTAATCTGTTGGAGCAAGGTCCGGGGAGTACGGAGGATGTCTTGAAGCATTCCAATTGAAGCTCTTCTAATTTGGTAGGTAGTTGGTGTGTGGTCTAGCGTTGTCGTGAAGTAGCAGTGGCGTGGAGCGATTGACCAGCCTAGGTTGTTTAGCCGCTAGCTTTTCCATCATGGTTTGCAATTGCTCACAATAGACATCAGCCGTAATAGTCTGGCCAGATTTGAGAAAACTGCAATGAACAATACCGGCACTAGTCCACCAAATGTTTACAAGTAACTTTTTTGGGGTTAATTTTCGCTTGGCGCAGGATTTGGCTGGCTGGCCAGGATCCAACCATTGCGCTGAGCGCTTCCGATTATCGTAAAGAATCCATTCCATTTTTCATCACAGGTAATGATTCGGTTTAAAATACCTTCATTATTGTGCCGGTTCAGTAATGTAACGCAGCAGTCGACGTGCGTTTGCCGGTTTGCTTCAGTCAATTCGTGAGGTACCCATCTTTCAAGCTTTTTAATCTTCCCAATTTGCTTCAAGTGAATTAAAACAGTTTTATCACTAACACCGCAGCCTGCAGCTAACTCGGACGTGGTTTGCGATGGATCCGCTTCCACAATAGCCTTCAATACTTCATTATCAACTTGGGTCTCAGGCCGTCCACGGGGCTTGTTCTGCAGGTCGAAATTTCCAGAACGAAAACGTTGGAACCAAAAACGAACTGTGTTTTCTTTTGCAACATGACCGCCATACACATCATTCACCCTTCGAGTCGTTTCCGCAGCACTAGTGCCACGGCGGAACTCGTACTCGTAAATAATGCGATACTTTAAGTTTTCCATTTTGTAAAATGAGTGACGCAAACAGAAAAAAACAGAAGAAAAAAACAAATGAATGACGGTCATCGAAGCACAAATACATGAGTAAATAGCTGTACAAATTTGAATTTGGAATTCCTTACCAAAGAGGAGAACATCGTGATTAATGTGGCCAGTACGAAATACGCCAATTTCATATGTAAGGACCTAATATTTAGCCTTAGCCTTGGAAGATTTAACTGTCAATAAGTATTACGTGTATTTCGAATAAAGTATGCCTTGTATGTGATACCACAGTAGGATCAACTACGAGAGGCCTGGGAAGGCTCCCATGGAGAAGATAGTCCTATCATAGCAGCCTTATGGTAAACTTGTATTAGTAAATATAAAATCTTTCTAAAAACCCTTCTCCTTCCTACTACCGTACAAATGTTTGATTACTTATTTTTCAAGCATAAGGGTTCCTCTCTTTTGTCTACAGCTGGCTTATTCCAAGTAAGGCTCTTTTTGACCCATTTGTCATCACAATCGTCCTTAATACATAAAACTTCTTTAATTGATAAAAAAACCAGTGGCGCTAGAACCTTTTGCCTCGGCTTCAGATTTCTGTATCTGTGTAGTGAACATTTGCTTTTTCACTAGTGCACAGCCAGGGTTAGATTCTATGACCTCAGGGATGAGAGTTCCATGCTGAAGGAACGAGGGAGTACTTTAGTTTTTGTGAATAAGGTTATTCATTAATTCCACATTTCATATGTATTTCCTATTATTGTACTCACATGCACCGCTCAGAAATTACGGCATAGTGCTCAGAGTTATTTTCTGATATAGTAACAGCCTTATAAGCGTTATTCACGTTGGTTCATTTCACAGGTTATTTTTTCCATGGGCTTGTAGTCTAGTATAGGGGACTTTTTCTTATAATATTTTTTAAAATAAATTGTCTTTGCACTGAGACATTATTTATATGTCGATCTAGCCATACTTAATTAAGTACTAATTACTTACAATATTTAACATAAGAAAGTGGCCAACAACACTTCTTGTAGTTTCTATTAACGAGAAGACCCTCTGTTCTTGTGTATATTTTTTTC